>CM066332.1:13306713-13589213 GCA_033807585.1 Hydrophis major | reverse complement strand
TAAATTATCTGGGCCAGTGCAACCCAAACTTTTTACGACATAACCCAAAACTGCTTGTCAGAAAGTTCTTTTTCCCCGATACAGGTAAAATATTTTAATTAAAGTATCCCTATTGTGATTGGGTTTGTGTATTATTACCCAAAGAAAAAACACTTTTAACCAATTTAGGGTAATTTATTGAGGTTTGGGAAAGACAGAACCAGGAACCATGTTTAGTCCTTCACTCATTCTTTCTGGAACTGAATCTGAAATAGAGACATACTGAATAAACAAAAGTGAAGCATCCCTAAGATTTAATGGTTCGTGGTTAAGACAGCCACTTTCAAAAATAAAACTACATTACGCAAAGCAGAATTATATTTATATGCCTTGGTAGGACCACATTTGGAATGTTGCATCCAGCTTTGGCCACCATGTTATAAAAAAATTGTTGAGACTCTAGAACATGGGTGTCAAACTCAAGGCCCATGGGCCAGATTCAACCCATGGGTTGCTTAGATCTGGCCCTCCAAACTGCCCTGAAAACAGGGAAGGACTGACCCATGGTGCCTCTGCTAATGAAAACAGAGCTCAGGAGGACAGTGTGTGCTCTGTTTTCACTGGCAGAGGGTTGCAGGAGGCCGTCACAGCTGAAAACGAAGCTTGGGAGCCCATTTTCACTGGCACAGCACTCAGGCCACCACAGGTGCCCCCCCCCCAAAAAAAAAACAAGTGATGCCAAGCCAACCACGCCCACTCTGACCATGCTCCGAGCACACCCGAGCTTAAAAACAACCCTGACGTGGCCCTCAGTGAAATCAAGTTTGACAACCCTGCTCTAGAAAAAGGGCAAAGAAGAGCAACAAAGATGATTAGGGGGTTGGAGACTAAAACATACAACAGTAGTTGCAGGAATTGGGTATATTTAGCTTAATAAAAAGAACGACTAGGGGCGACATGATAGTAGTGTTTCAATATTTAAGGGGCTGCCACAAAGAAGAGGGAGTCAAGCACCTGAAGGCAGGCAAGTCAAAGCACCTGAAGGCAGGGCAAGAAACAATGGATGGAAACTAATCAAGGAGATAAGCAACCTAGAATTAAGGAGAAATTTCCTGATGGTGAGAAGAATGAATCAGTGGAACAACTTGCCTCCAGAAGTTGCAGATGTTCTACCACTGGAGGTTTTTAAGAAGAGATTGGACAACCATTTGTCTAAGCCTTGAGCAGAGGATTGGATTACAAGACCCCTGAGGTCCCTTCCAACTCTGCTATTCTGTAAAACAATATCACCATTGTACGATCAGAGGTGGCATTCAGCTGGTTTGGACTGGTCCTGGTGTAGCAGTAGTGGAAAATTTGTGTAGTTCAGAGAACTAGCAATTATCACCTCTGGCTGGCCCTGCCCATCCTCTCCTGCCATTTTTTGTCTATATTCGCTTGTTTTTTTTTTTTAGCTTAGCTAATTTGTGTGGCAGAACGGATTGTTGCACCCCAGCTGAGCTAAAAAACAGCTCACCTCATTAGCATTGACACAGAAAGTGGTTTTTGAGAGCTGCATGCATGTGCAAATCACACTATCATAGAACCAGTAGGAAAAAATTTGGAATCCCACCACTGCTTTCAGTGAAGATTGTACAAAGAAAAAAATCTTACCAATTTCTTTAGAAGAAAACAGGAAAGTTGATCAACTTCCTTACCTCCTGTCACTGATGTGAAGCATTTCAAATCACTGGGCTAATGTTTTGTGAAGAATAAAGTAATAGTTATGAAAATAAAAGAGAATTCCTCAGTCTTTCATTTTCAACCTTTCAGTGATGCACATGAACATGTTATATTACAGAGTCATCAGTTGTAGCAATTTGCTTCAAAACATCAACAAAAGATTAGAAAGAAACTTTGCCATATGCCTTGCAATGCATTTTCACTTTCTGTACCATTAACTCTGCAGAGAATCAACCTCAATACTCAGATAAAGCAATGACTTGAAAACAGTTCACCTTGACAAACAACCATCCATGCCTAAAAACACTGATTTGAAAATCTAAGGCTGGCTATGATCACCTATGGTGAGTCGATAAGGTTGTTAGTTAGAGAACTTGCCTTAATCATCTGACTTTCAAAAAACACTGCTTGAAGAATTAAACTGAATCTGAAAGCAAAAACTGAAACCTACAGAGAGGTTTTCCTGATAATTTTGATGGGCTATATTTGAAATATGCTCAGAAATTTATTCAGTGACAGATTATAGTTATTAGTTTAGGTCTTTATATGAGTGGAAATGTCTTAAGAGTACCCATAATTTATTCAAATATCTTTCTATCTGAAAAAAAACTTTTTTGTCATTGTACAATTACAATGAAACTGCGGATGCACCCCAGCAACTGTTCATCCACAGTTTCGTTGTACTTGTACAATGACAACAAAGTTCTTCTAGATAGATAGATATTTAAATAAATTATGGGTACTCTTAAGACATTTCCAATCATATAAAGACCTAAACTAATAACTATAATATGTCATCTGTCAACAGATGATAGATAGATAATTGATAGGTAGGTAGGTAGGTAGATATCAACTATCTATCTATGTCTATCCATTTATCATCTATCATCTATATATCATCTATCCATCTGTCTATCCATCTATCCATCTATTTTTCATCTAACTGTCTGTCTGTTTGAAAGTTTAATCTGCCCCAAATCATTCATTACTTCAAGGATCCTGAGGAAGAACCGAATTTACTGGTGGAAAATGCTACTTCAATTTAAAAAAATGATTAAATAAAAAAATTAGTAGAATTAGTGGTAGAAAAGGATTGTGGTTAGATTCTGCATAATGCTTCATCCATGGGGTAGAAAAAGCTATCTTAACTGTTCCAGATTTAGCCTTTAAAGCCAATTTATTAATCCCAATGAAGAAATTAGTAAATCTGGAAGGAAAATCTCTTGCCCGTTTTACTTCATAAATGATTAAAATATCAGCAAGTACTAAAGACTTATGAGAAACAGCTAGATACCATTTGTTGATATGACATCTTTTTTTTTACATTATTGTATATAATACTCCAGCTAACAACTGCCTGCAGACTTTGACACATTGTAAAAAACACTAAGTTATATAGCAATCATGGATCACTTTTGTATCTTTAGAACAAAAATTATAGCTTCCACAATGCAAAAGCACTTGTGAAAAAGAAATGTTTATTCATCCAGGTAAGAAAAGATGTTGAAAGATATTCAATCACAAACCTGTTCTTCTCCAATTAAAGTTGAATGTAACTCATTGTAAAATACCAACCCACCCTGTGAGACAGGAAAGAAGCAACTACATTGCAGAGTGTAGCTAATAAATAAAAATATAGTTCAACTTCATGAATAACATTAACACCATCAAAACTTTTTTTCCCTTACATGTTTTCCTTGAAAATACAGTCTATGTACACTTCTTTTTTCCCATAACTTTGATATATTGTGATGGATTTTTTTTATGCAATATTATTTATTCTTCTATATTTCAACAACATGAGAAGAAAGTTGCAATTTGTGTGTGGGGTGAGAGAGTGAATGAATGTGTGTGTATATGAAATATTTTAATCACTGAATATTTTTGCCCAACAACCACCCAGATTCTCCCCTAACTTGTAGCTAGAAATCCCCTTATCAATTTGAAGGAAAAGAAGTCAAGAATCTGGATTGAACTTTGGTATTAAATAATCTTCTAGGTGGATCAATCCATTAGTTGAAGGGTAAAGGTGTTTTTTTTTCCTAATCAAGGGTTCTTGGTGCAATTATTTCTTGTTGCAGGAAGTAGGCAAGAAGTGAAATTGGTTTACTCTATAACCTCCAGAACAAAATCTTAAAAGGTTAAATTTGAAAAGATCACAAAACCATGAATACATTAGTGCCTCAGATGAGCATTAATTACTTTTCAAAAGGGAACATTCCAGTAACAATTATGAACAATTATGGAGGAGGAGGAGGAGAATCAATCAATGTTTATTCAGTTATTGACCAGCCTATGAGGAAAAAAAGGAAAAGAGATGAGATAGAGGGGCTCACAAAATTCAAGAAAGAAAGAGAGAGAGAGAGAGAGAAAGAGAGGGAGGGAGGGAGAGAGAGAGAGAGAGAGAGAGATGAGAGGTGAGTGAATTTAATTTCCAGAAGGCAATTCTCTAAGCTTCTAAAGAAGCAACAAAGAGTTTTGTGGAACTCTAAAATTCAGTTCTGTTCAGTTCTGAGCACCTGGAACTATGAAGAGAGGTGCCCCAGAATGTTCTCCTGACTTCCTTCCAGCCAGGTGGCTGTCCTGTGTGAGGTCCCTATAGAAACAACACAAGCTAGCATTGTTTCCATGGTGATCTTGCAGGGAAGCATCATTGAAACTAGATTCTGAAGGCTGGAGAAAAATAACTTTGGGTTTCTTCCAGGTGCATAGTATCACATGATCAGCAATATTGCCAGAGATTTTGCCCACCAGTCACATAGCTATCAATATTTCCCCAACATACATAATCAAAAGAAAGAACACCAAAGGCTCTTCATTTATTAAGTGAAAAATCAGATCTCCACTCCCCAAAGTCCTGATAAAGTTTTTTTTTTTTTTTTCAAATTGTATATTTTTTATCACTCCATAAGTTTTTATGCCCTATGCATTTGAGGAAGAAAAGGAAAAGGGAGAGAGACTTGACTAGATATTAAACAAATTTTACTTAAATGTACGAATTAGCATTCTTAGACTAACTTTATTGTCACTTTGAATGTATGCTAATTGACATACATTAAAATGAAAGTTAATTGCATACAGCTCTTAAAGGGTCTCCACCACCAATATACACTATATAAACATGACAAATAAATAAACACAAAAGTATGCATATACCCACATATATAACGCAGAGAAACGATACAGATGAGTTTAGATGTATATATGTACATGGCAAAAAAAAAAAAAAAACAACCCACGAATCTTGCAAGTTTACCAGATGAATGGCATAGGGAACAAAGCTTTTATAGAATCTGGTAGTCCTGCAAGAAATGCCATGGAACCTCTAGTCATGAACGCTTCTGACCCCAAACAAATTGGGTTCCGACCAAAAAATTCAGTTGTTTTTTGCAGCCAATTTCCCCTTTCACACCATTTTTTTTTTTTTTTTTTGTAAGCACCAAATTTCCAAAATTAGGTTCAGGTCATGACCAAATCGAGTTGAAACCAAAGTTATGGAATGAATTATGGTTGTGACCAGAAGTTTTATGGTACTTTGAAACCTCCTCCCAGAGGGGAGTAACAGAAACAGACTGTGAAGTGGGTGTGGGGGGTCTTCTGACAATGTTTTGACCTTTGAGCACACAGTGCTTATAAGCAGTATTCTCAATGACAGGAAGCAAGGTTCCTATAATCTTCTCAGCTGTCCTTACCACTCTCTGTATGGACTTTCTATCTGAGGCACTGCAACCCCCAAACCAAACAGTGATGCAATTTGTCAAAACACTCAATTTTACAACAGTTGTAAAATTTAAAACAATTGTACTATTGTAGAAACTCAATTTTAATTCAGTTTGTACACCTGGGCTGGGATTACAATACCCCTGGGCTAGGTTGCCAAGATCCTAACACATGTACATGGTGTATGTATCTTACACACATGCTACAAGCATGTGCTGAAGTTCTGAAAAAAAATTATCTGAAGGGATTTTTTTTTTCCAATAGACAATTAGGGAAAATCATTTCTGAAAAGATTTTTGAACCTTACATGCCCTAAACTATTGGTGCCGGTAGACCTCATCAGTGAATACTTCAGATTTCTTGCAGATAACAGTTCAAACCCAAATCAATCACCTTTCTCTCCCATAATATAACTGGAGTGTTAAAATGAATCCTTGTGAGACGGTTCTTTATTTTCCTTCCATGATAATTCTTATTCTTTTCACTCTGCAATTTAGAAGAAATTTGATGTGATAGAATACAGCTTTGAGGGCAGGGAGGTTGAATAAAACAACAACCCCCAAAAGCAAAACTCTTGTTTCTCCATCAAGAACTGAATTAAAAAGTGCAAAATTAAACCTGTCTGCTACGTTTAGCAGTTTATGCTTCAAAGAAAGGTGTTTTTTTTCCCCACACTAGAAAATTTTTAGTGTAGTATTAATGTGTCAATAAACTGTCTATGATGCTGGAGGGCTAGTTAGCATCTTTACTGTATGAGCCTTTGCAACAACAGGCTTTTGTTAATTACCAATTGAAATCCATTGACTAGTACACAGTTCACCAGTTAGGGGATCATGTTGACATGAGCAGGGTATATGTAGAGGTGTGTTTTCCACCAAGAACAATGCTTAAGCTTCATCAGATTTTGCTGATCGTAATTAAAATAAGCATGTAGCATAACCTATTTATCATGGCAAGCAGGAAAGCCTAAGATACTTACATGGTGTCACTTTTCATAAAAGGTAGTATCTGATGGCCATTGCAATAACATTTTCATTTCCCATAATTGAGTCTAATTAAGAGAAGCTGGTTTATTTACCTGACAGTAAGAAAAGGAGGGATAAATTTGCAAGGGAAAAAGGCAAGCTGAGGTAATCTAATTGCTAAAGTCTTCATGAGGAAATTCCACAGTGTTAAATTCCATTTAAAGTGTTGTCGGCAAACCCACCTCAAAGCATCGTTTTCTACTTTGTTTCCAACTCTGTTGAAATAGAAAAGGGGCTCGGTTTAAAAGGGTTTTGAAAGGAGAAAAATCATTGTAATGTAAAAGATCCTCTGAAAGATCCAACATGATCACTTAAACCAGGGAGATCCTCCTTCAAATTTATGTTCTCACCGGCTCAACGTTGACTCAGCCCTCCATTCTTCCGAGGTTGGTAAAATGAGGACCCAGATTGTTGGAGGCAATATGACAACTCTGTAAACCACTTAAAAAGGGCTGTAAAGTACTGTAAAGCGGTATATACGTCTAAGGGCTATTCCTATTCTGCCATGGATGGTCAAAATTAATTCTCATCCTAAAGTACTTCATATAATTGTTTCACTGACAAGAAAAGAGGGGTTATTAAGAATGATCAATCTTCCTTAGCCTTGTTGAATTAGATGGATACAGATATGTAAATTCTTTTTTTTTAATAGAAGTTTTTATTGTGTTTTTTCTACAAGTACAAATCTCATTCATATTTTAAACAGTGCATTGGCATCAACAGATATATATGTCATATAAATCTTATTATATACATTTTTATTTACATACATCAACACATATATATGTAAATTCTTAATGCACATGGAAGTCACTCATAACAAACCAAGTAACATTTATAGCCTTAATTTCTATATCACTGCATTGTTTTTCTGGTCTGATTTTCTGACTTTCTCAATCTGTTCTCTTGCTATGCTACTATATTTTGCTCTACTATTTTATTTTTATTTATTTATCAAATGTATTCACCACCCAGTTTAGCACAGGGTAACTCGAGTCCCTTTTATTAATTTTATTTTCACTTCAGCAACTTCTAAACCCTTTTCTTAGAAGCAACGACTTTTTCATGAGCAGTTATTTACATCAAGGTGTATATCTCTCTCTCTGTGTGTGTCTCTCTCTCTCTCTGTGTGTGTAAGTATGTGTGTGTGTTTATATCTATGTGTATGTGTATATGTATAATATATACATATTATACAATATACAATATATTATATACTATCTATCTATCTATCTATCTATCTATCTATCTATCTATCTATCTATCTATCTATCTCTGTATCTGTATCTGTATCTATATCTATATCTATATCTATATCTATATCTATATCTATATCTATATCTATATCTATATCTATATCTATATCCATCTATCTATATCCATCTGTCTGTCTGTCTGTCTGTCTGTCTGTCTGTCTGTCTGTCTGTCTGTCTGTCTGGTATTCAGCTTTGTTCGGGTATTTTCCCACATCATTATAGTTATGCTTTTAAAGTTGTAGCAACGTTTCAGCAGAATCTAATCTGCCATCATCAGGCTTCTGTATTGTGTTCATCTGTATACAGAAACCTGATGATGGCAGATGAGATTCTGCCGAAATGTTGCTACAACTTCAAAAGCACAACTATAATGACGTGGGAAAATATCCGAAAAAATATGAATACCATACATGTAAGTACCTGCGAAAACTTAGAAAAAAAAAAAAACACACACACACACTCACACACACATATATACACATATTTCTTAAGTTTTAATAAATAAATAAGTTAATAAATGATAGCTGTGTGTTTACTTGGAGCCAAGCTGCACTAAAAGCCTCCAATACAGGAAACATAATGTTGCCAGCCAATCAAGACAAAAAAAGCTACAAAACAGACAGAAGATATTAAAAACATCAATCAAGCAGAACACAGCAAACTCTAAGACCAATAAACACAGATCAAGACTCCCAACCAATCAGGATGAAGAAAAAACCATTCTGGCACAGCAGTAGGCTAGCACCAAATTTAAAACAGAAACGGCTGTGAAAGCCTGACTCACAGATGAACACAATATAGAAGCCTGATGATGGCAGATGAAACATTGCTATAACTTTAAAAGCACAACTATAATGATGTGGGAAAATACCCGAACAAAGCTGAATACTATGCATACATATACATGTATCTACATATATACATACATATGCATACATACATACATACATACATATGCATACATATATGCATACATGCAAATACATATGTATACATATACCTGTGTGCACATACATATTTGTTGTTGATACATTTGTCCAACATTTATTCTTAGCATAAATCACTTTATCAAGCAACAGAAATCAATATAGCCACCAAATGTAAGAAACAAAATTTTGCAGGAACAGAGAAAGGAAAAAGGGAAGACAAGGAAGAAGAGAGAAAGGGGTTGTTGTTGTTTTCCGCAAAGAGCAGACGGTTGACATTTTTATCATTTTTTTTTTTTTTTTTTTACCATTTCAGGTAACTGAGATTAATTTTCTTCATGCATGCTAAGCTAAAAGGAAAGAAAACTGTCTTCTCTAAATAGATCACAAATCCAAGAGAGGATGGGGTATTCAGGCCAACTATAGAGGAAGAATAAAACAAGGAAAGCAGACTGCAAGTAGAATCCTTTGTGTACCACATAGTTCTGTTTTCTTTGCTGTTTCTTTGAAATCAGGGAAACAAAAGCACTAAATTATTTATGATCAAAATGAAGTGAAAATGAAGCATTGGCCTCTTGTAATGGTTTTCCATAAACATTTGGGGAGGGAAGGATTTTTAACATCCCTGAAGAACAGTACAGGTAGTTCTTAACTGACAACGGTTCATTTAATGACCATTCAAAGTTGCAACAGCACTACAATAAGTAACTTATGACCCCGGGTGGGATTCAACCGGTGTTACTACTGGTTCAGTGATTACATTTTGGAATAGAAATATCTTAAGTCTCAAAAGAAAAGAATGCAAATGTTCAAGAGAGCTGGATGGTGCATCTTGAGACCTAGAATTGGGCAACCTGAAAAGAAAGATATATCTGAACAACAGTCAGATAGGAGAAATAAGAGTTAGATCTGTCCGATACGTGTGGGGATATTAGGCTTCTAAAAGTTTCCACAGTTGTTCCTTGAAATGACATTTGTAGAAGAGCAGGTTGAACTGAAGGGTGAGGGGAGTAAAATGTGTCAGCAGCTTAGAATCCTTATGTTGTCACAAATGATCAAAATCCAGCTCACTTAAATTCTGTTGACCCTTATCTAGCACCAATTAAGTGCTGAGTGGTAGTTGACTCGATTCTTGTGTATAAGCATGAATAAATATTCTGTGATGCAATTTAAGATATAGTTATAAAACAACATATCATGAGATAGCAGAGCAATAGGACAATTCCACATGTTTATTTCCATGTGGGAAATACATTTTCAATTGATCTCTGAATTCAGTAACTGAGAAACTGTTCCATGAAAAGCTATTTCCAAGTCAGCCTTGACTTAGATTCAGTGAAATGCTTCTTTCCCCCAACATGAAGCTTTTTTTGGGAAAAGAAAAAAATAAAATAAAAATGTGATTCCTATAAATGTTAACCATTATGATTTAAATCACATAAGTTATTCCAGTATCACTGAAAAACATGATTGATTTAATGTATTTTACTTGGGAAATTCACCAGAGAGATATGAAAGTACATTTGCATTTCATACTTGAGTAGTTCTTGGTTAACATCTTTCTTTTATTTCATATTAAAATGTACTTGGTACAGTATTTTCCCAAGCATTAATGCTAATTCATTTTAAATATAACATTGCTGTAGAATTTCAAGTTTATACACACAGAAGGTTTTTGTTTGTTTGTTTGATTATCATCAGGTAAAATAAGTTTGAGACCGATTCAGAGAATATTAAAGACATGACATGTTTCATCTACTGCTTAACTAAAGAAATAAGAACATGTACTTTTAATTAAGACTTCTGATCCTTTAAGATGATTTGGAAACAGAAATAATTGCAATCTGGATAATATTCTTTGCTCTGAAAAGTATAGGAAAGGTGACAGGATATCTACTTTACCAAAACAATGAAGCAAACATTCCTATTTTGATGGCTGTGTTTTACTGTCAGAAAAAATAAACACAGGTAGTCCTTGACTTATCATCAAAACTGTGTCCCAAATTTCCATTATTAAGCAAGACAGTTCTTAAATGAATTTTGCCCCATTTTATGACCTTTCTTACCACAGTTGTTAAGTGAATCACTGCAAAAAGTTAAGTTACTAACATGATTACTGAACAGATCTAGCTTCCCTATTGATTTTGTTTGGGTATCACATGATCCTGGGACACTAGTCATCATAAATATGAGTCAGTTGCCAAGCAACTGAATTTTGATCACATGACCACAGGGATGTTACAACAGTTGTAAGTGTGAAGATGGTCATAAATCACTTTTTTTCAGTGCCTTTGTACATTTGAACAATCACTAAAAGAATTGTGGTAAGTCAAGAACTATACAAGAAGATATTTTTAGATTTCCTAGTTCATCCATAGAAAATAAACAGGAAGGAAGGAAGGAATAAATAAATTGTTTTTTGGAAGAAGAACAGCGTTGTTGAGATGGGTAACATATAAATTTAATAAATGAATATAAAATTATATAAAAAACAAGCAGATTGTATTACAGACAGATCTTAAGGCAATGTAGAGCTGAATACTAGTAACTGAATGTTTTTACAACTATTTTACTTAATTCTAATTATAATTGACAAATTCTAATTAACATTTTCAAAGAGCAGTACAGTGGTACAGTGATTAGAACGCAGTACTGCAGGTGACTTCTGCTGACTGCCAGCTGCCTTCAATTTGGCAGTTCGAATTTCACCAGGTTCAAGGTTGACTCAGCCTTCCATCCTGAGGGCAGTAAAATGAGGACCCAGATTGTTGGGGGCAATATGCTGACTCTGTAAACCACTTAGAGAGGGGCTGTAAACAGTAACATTCAGGCAGTTTTCACCCCTCAGGACAACCGGTTGTTAACTTTCTGAGTAGTTTGGTGAACTGGTTGTTGGATGAAATTATTAGGGTGGAGAACCAGTTGTTAAATTATGTGAATCCCAACACTGGCTGTAAAATACTGTGAAGTGGTATATAAGTCTAAGTGCTATTGCTATTTTAAAGGGGGAAAAAAGAACTTTGGAAATGTTCTTAAATTTTAGGAATGATGACATCTCTTTCATTCCTGAAGTGAATGAAAATATTCACTAGCAAATATTTAATACTGTATTTGTCACAGATAAATTATGTCATTGATGTTATAAATATTTAGCACAATTTGGTTTCTTCAGTCTGAGATTTTGTATTTCTTGTATATTTCAGGTATTCTATAGTTAGAATTACTGTAAGTTACTGTAAGTACTCCTTATTTTATAGAAAAGCTTCAGGCTAAATCAAACAAATTCAATACCTTTTTAAAAGCCGACTATGAATGAAACAAAACTGCCATAAGGCAAAGTTGCCACTTAAGTTCACCTCTAATAAAATTTGGTTAACAATTTGGAATGTCTCCTCCTCTCTTTTGAGGTATGTCAGGTTATAAAGTCCGTAGAAAGTATCCTGATTAAAAAAAGGAAAAAAAAGAAAATATTTCTCAGCTTATAAAGTTTTCTATATAATTTTCTGTGAGTTGGATTTCCTTCCTTCCTTCCTTCCTTCCTTCCTTCCTTCCTTCCTTCCTTCCTTCCTTCCTTCCTTCTCCTTCCTTCCTTCCTTCCTTCCTTCCTTCCTTCCTTCTCCTTCCTTCCTTCCTTCCTTCCTTCTTCTTCCTTCTTTCCTTCCCTCCCTCCTTCCTTCCTTTCTCAACTTTTTTCTTTAGCTTTCCCAATTTATTTTCCTCAGCTTTCCTTCTTTCTTTCCTTCCTTCTTCCCTCTCTTTCCTCCCTCCCTCCCTCCCTCCCTCTCTTTCTTTCTTTCTTTCCTTCCTTTCTTCCTTCTTTCATTCCTTCCTTTCCTTCTTTCCACCCTTCCTTTCTTCAGCATTCCCAACTTTCTTTTCTCAGCTTTTCTTTCTTTCTTTCTTTCTTTCTTTCTTTCTTTCTTTCTTTCTTTCTTTCTTTCTTCCTTCCTTCCTTCCTTCCTTCCTTCCTTCCTTCCTTCCTTTCTTTCTTTCTTTCTTTCTTTCTTTCTTTCTTTCTTTCTTTCTTTCTTTCTTTCTTTCTTTCTTTCTTTCTTTCTTTCTTTCCCATCTTTAACAGCTAATTGCATGCTCTTCTGATGAACACTCAGTAGCATTCAGAAAGCATTGAAGTAGCACCTCATAACTATCTTCATTTCTTCAATGTGAATAGTAAAAGTATCCAAAATACAAAGAAGCTTAAATGGCACATTCAATGAGAGCAAATAATGAAGGGTAATAGATGAATTTGAGACTTAGAGTGAAAGACTAAAAAGAATGTTATATGGCCTGTCCGTTTGAGTAATCATTCTTAGCAAATAGGGCCAGGAAAAGCATACATTAGGATTCTCCTTTTAGGGGCTTTGAGAAGGAGAGAAGTTTGTCTCCCCTTTTCTTTTCTTTTCTTTTCTTTTCTTTTCTTTTCTTTTCTTTTCTTTTCTTTTCTTTTCTTTCTGTCTATCTGCTTTGTCCTTTTAGGCTATCTGAAAGCATATGAGGGAAAGTCCCTGCAGTCACTAACAACAGGATTGGATCTAGCAATTCATACAGCAGTGATCAAGTCAGAATTGGTCAAGATATCAAATCAAATCTGTTTTAGAACTAAGGTCTTGGTTGTCTGAATATTTTTGGCCTCTGTGGTGTGTGTGTGTGTGTGTGTGTGTGTGTGTGTGTGTGTGTGAGAGAGAGAGAGAGAGAGAGAGAGAGAGAGAGAGAGAGAGAGAGGGAGGGAGGGAGAGGGAGAGGGAGAGGGAGAGGGAAAGAGAGAGAAGGGTTGGACTAGAATATATTCTATGCTCTAATAAAAGTGTTCCCTGAATATAGTTTGGGAGATTATTTTTTCTCTTATTTTCATCAGCAGCAGCCTTGTTGAAGTACTCCAACATCCAAAAGATACCACCTATCTACACTCTAATGGATAGATTGTCAGTAACATTGCTGTGATTGCATCTGCAGGAAAATAGGTTCCATAATCAAGAAAATTGTTGCTGATCACAAATCAGTTGATAGCCTCTTAAAACCTTCTGTCCAACATAGCTCCATGGGAGAAGCTGTGTGAGAGAAGTAATGTATGAACTTGTGTAATCATAATGACACAGTGATCACTCACAAATTTAATTCTTTAAAGTGATCACTCACAAATTCTATTTTGCTTATTAGAAACAAATACAATGTGTCATCACCAGGAACAAAATTGCTATTGGCGTATTTGCATCTCAGGATGCCTTCTTTTATTCTAATATAATATTTTAGGATATGAAGATGAGTCCAGAACATTGTATTGATTAGCTTCTAGTTGATACTGAGGTTTAGGTTTGACCAGTGGAGTAGAATGAAGTGATATTGATATTTCTCTGTGCATATTAACTCTGATTTAAATGACCACTTTGATTTTGTTAATTGATCTGGTGCAATTGAATTTTCATAGAATTTTCATAAATTGTACGAATTAAATCAAAGCTCCCATTTGGCAAACTTCAGATGCAATGGTCAAAATTGGAATTCAGACTTCATCTTCAAGTGACGGACAAGGACTATCATTTCTGAATTGGCTAAAACAATATTTGTACCTTTTATATAATTTATTCACATTTTATATAAATTATGCAAATGTGACCAAATATTATACAACTTGCATGAAACTTACACAAATGATGTAGGGGGTTTGAATTGTTTCCATTTATTTCACAATCTAATAGAATAACCTTCTCCCCAAGCAGTCTGTAGAAATGAGGCTTTAATGCAATTCAAAAAATCAGATTGATTCAATTTCTCATTTAGAAAAACAACAAAACAATAAATGAGGCTGCATATCCAAAATGAATAAATCAGTTTGGAACCAGTTCAAAATCCGTTCCATATGGAAATTAGGTGAAAGGCTTTAAATCACATCTACAAAGGTTTACATGGCCCTGTCTTATCATACAGGTCTATTCCTTGTGTTCTGTCTTCTGGTTACTTAGTAAAAATACCTTTGGAAGACCTTTAAAGCTTTACATGCCATAGTTAATTGCTTGTAGACTGGGAAGAAAATATCCTGAGCTTATTTATCAACCAAATGATTGGAGGCAGAGGTTTTCAGGATTCCTCCTGCTCCATAAAAGCCCCATGAACAGTCCTACATTCAATAGTTTCAGCTAACAGTCATGGAGGCTACTTCAAGTCAGTAGCCATCACTTCATAATATCTGAAATGTTCCACAATTTAATTTGGCACTATGTGAAACTCTTTTTTTAAACTGTCTATGGAGATTCTCAATCATCTAGGTCATGGTTATCCCAAAGGTGCTTTTTCAACAGGAAGTTGGACTTTTACTTCTCATCCAAGAAGTTTCTTCATTTCTGAAGAATCTGAAGAAGCTTCCTGGATGAGAAGCAAAATGTCTTCAAAGAAAAAACAGAAAATCCAGTTGCCTCTTTAAAAAATTTCTTTGGGTCTTTAAATTGTTTTATATTGCTTAACCTCATTGGATGCTCCTGAATTCCAATATTCTGGGAAGAGTCATTTTTTTTTAAAATAAAGTCTTATTTGGGTTTTCACACATACAAAATACAAATAAAACTTCTTTTTTGAAAATAGCATGGTCCCGGGTTGAACTTCTTCATACAGACACAAAACTCAATTTCACGCTCCTTTTTGTGTTCTATTCCATATCTTATACTATTCTACATTTTCTATATAGTTTTTCCCCTCTTTTAATTTTCTCAATTTTATTTTGATTATCTCATCTCAATTCAAATCATTATATTTATACTTTTGTCTGTTCTGTTTCAATTTCATATTAACTTTTCTCATTAAACAAATTTTCTCCTGCAGTTACTATTTGGAGTATGACACCTTTATATTTTTTAATTATATCCATTCAACTCTTATTTAAACTTCAATATGTACCTTAAGGTTATGACCTTCAATATAATACATAATACATAACGTCCAATCGAATTCTGCTTGGTACATTCTTATAATACACACTATATTCTTTTTTTTTAAAAAGGATTACAAATATATGTAATTATAAACCCTCATTCCATTCCAATTCAGTTCTATCATTAATAATCATTAAAATCTTAACATCTTTAACATTTCTTTTCAATTAAATATCATACTTTCTTAAAGACACATATAATCTCCATAATTATTTTTCCCTTTTTTCTCTTCACATATGTTTTGTAAATCATTAAATATTCATTTTCTTACATTTATTTATTGACAAGCATTCCACTGAATTATGACAGCTATTTTATCAAACATTTTAATCATACATTGTTTCATATTTTCTAAAATTATTTCTATTTCTAATATAACAATACTATCTTATGTACCTTTGCAGAATCCCTTTTTCCATTAAGTTTTCACCCATTATCTCTAAATAGGCCCTGTTTCTTTATATTTTGTCTTTTATAACTTCTTTTCCTTTCTTTCTTCCCTCTCATCTTCTCCCTCTCCTTTTTACCCTCTTGTCTCTCTACTTCTAATTCTCTCTTCTGCATTTCCCTCTTCTGTTTCTTTCTGATTTTATACTTATTGTTCACTCTATTCTTTTTTGGGTTGTTTTTCCCAATCTTGAACTTTCAATTCTCTTTTCCCCCTTTCCTTTTTTTCCCCTACCTAAGATTACTTGTTCATTAAAGATGGCTTTTTCTTTGTCCCAACCTTCTTGTTCTGCAGGCATTTCTTGTTGTTTCTCATAGTTCCAAATCTCCATTTCTAAGAACTGAAATACGAAGCCAAAAGAACCTCTCCCTTCTTGTGCATCTTCTTTGTACTTTTTAAGTTCCATTTTCAGTCCTTCTAAAAGTGGAGCCATTTTAAACAGTTTGAAACAACCACCCGATTGAGTTTAGTCATTCAAATACAATAACCAAAAATCCAAAGATCACCAAGTAATCCAAATAGTCCCAAGCTGTTTCTTCTTATTTCTTTTTCCACTTTCTCTTCCTGGGGTTTTATTATATTGTTGCAATGTTTCAGTTAAAATGTATCTTTTGGAAGTCTTGTTGAGATTTTGCTGTAAGTTCTTTTTAATTCCAGGCAGTCTCATCCCTTCCAGATCCTGCCCTTTTATTCTTTTTCTCTCTTTTCCTGTTTTCAAAAGCTTTTAATTATCCAGAAATCTTTATTATCCCTTTGACTTTTTATTTTCAGCATTAAATGCCTATTAATGTCAAAATGGATTTTTTTTCCCAATTTCTTGCTTAAGTCTCTTAGCTGTCAGTATGGGAAAAGGAGAAAAAAAATCAAATCTTTTCCCTTTTCTCTCTCCTTCGCAGATTAAAAATCTTCTTAGGGAACAATGTTATTGTTTTTTTAATAGTTTCAATTCCAGGGTACCTTATTTGTTGCTTTTGCTGTTTGACCCTGTCAACCAAAACTTTCTCTTTTGATCTTCCTCCTGCACATTCTTTTCCAGTCTAGTTCTTCTTTGTGGTAGCCATTTCTGACCACCGCTACAACCACCTTCGGGAAAGGGAGTAATGGCCAGCTGGGGAGGAGAGATGCAGCTCTCCTCAACCCTGCAGGCAGTCTCCCCCTTCTTCTCCACCTCTACGGGGTGGCTTAGCCCCGAAATCAGCCAGCTTGGGGTGCTCCAGCAGTGAGCACGGATCAAAACCTCTCAGAGACAAGGTTTTGGTCTGTCACCAAAGAAGCTAAAACTGGAAGTTGGAAGAGTCATCTTGAGGTAAGAGGATAGCCTATAAATTTTACAAGGGAAGGAGGGAGGGAGGAAGGGAGGGAAGGAAAGGAGAGAAGGGAGGAAGGAAGGGAAGAAGTTCAGGTTTCTTTCTTTTTCTTTTTTGATTTTTCCTTCTAAACTAAAAAGACCCAAACGTGTTCAAATTTATTAGATTAATCACCCACTTTTAGTTACAGGAGTTCTAGGGTACATAGTGTTCTTTGACCCCACAACAGCATCCCTATGATATGGGTTGAGTTAAGAAAGAATGACTGGTCAACTGAGAAGAGATTAAAAAGAGTTTCTGCATCCAGCGACATCTTTGTAATTTACAATTTCTGACTTCTTTCATGTTTAAGGTCATTGTTTACAATGGTGAATCTTCAGGTTCTACTTTGTGGGCACAAAATCACAACCATCTGCAGCATGGCGACTTTTCTCTAAAGCTAGCCATTGCTGTCTGTCAGCTGTGTAACTCATTTCTGATTTGCATAGCAGTAAGTTGGTGGAAAGTCTAATATTACAAAGCTCTTGGACATCAATCCTCAGGGCAGCTCAACCAGCAGAAATCCTACGGACTGATAAAACTATTGCTATTCCAGTGAAATGCTTTCGTGATTGAGCCATAAAGACTGTTGATATGTTTAATTATTTGTGAGTTGGGAATTATATAATATTCCCTCCTGTTTTATCAAAAATCTTCAGGGATTTGGCATCAATTTGTAATCCTGGATATTAAATTTAGTCCAAGTCTCTGGCTCCTACTGCTTTTATATTTCGTAAGAATTGTATGTCCTTAGGGGAAAATATTCAGTTTTATGTTTGCAAGCTGGAAAAGAAAGGAATAACTCATGATGTTCTTGAAAAAAATCCAGGAATTTTGTGCTTGGAAGAACCTTAGGTAATCTTCCCTAACTGTAAATCTTAGATTTGTTTTAGTCCTGAACAAGACTTTGTGGACCATAGGATAATAGAGTTGGAAGGGACCTTGGAGGTCATCTAGCCCAACCACCTGCTCAAGCAGGAGATCCTATACCAGGAGTGTCAAACTTGACCTCATTGAGTGTTGTATCAGGGTTGTGTTTGATCTTGAGGGCCTGGGGTGGGCATGGCCAGTTTGATGTCACTCACATTAGGGGTGCCTGTGGCAGCCCAAGTGCTCTGCCAGTGAAAACATGTCTCCATTTTCACTGGCAGAGGCACCGCAGGCCAGTTCTTCAATGTTTCCAGGGTATTTTTGTAGAAGCTTCTCAAATATTGGAACAATGTGATCATGTTACCCCTATTCCTTTTCATTAGACTAGATGCTCTCAATTCCTGTTCTTTGTATATTGTAGCCTCCAGCCCTCTAATCATTCTTGTTGCTCTGCTTTTTACTTCCTTAGGACAATTTGTATCTTCCATTTCAGAATATATGCCTTTGAAGTTGTGGGTTACCTTAATAATGAAGACAACTTACATTAATGTAGTACTAATAATAATAAACCTTGTTTATCAAGGATTCCTTGAGGCACAGCTTTCCTAACACTCTTTAATATACCCAACTGTCACTTCAAAATAATTAAGTGGCTAATTTGCAGCCATTCAAGAACTATTTATTCCTCAGAGTAGGGTTTTATCTATGGCTGTCTTATTTTAACAGCCTTTGAGATTTTGATCGTTCAGCTATGATAACTTTGAAGTTCTCTTTTGATCCCTTGCCTTAGTGTGAATGTGTGAGGATGCCAGGTTAAAAAAATATCCCAGTAACAATAAAACTCCAATTTATTAACAAGCAAAAAAAACAAACAACCCCTCTAGTAATTAATAATAATAACATTATGTCATTAAACAGGGAAAATATTTTTTCCCATAACTGTGAAGTTTTATTTGTGTAATGTAATAAGAAAGTTTTTTAAGACCCAAAGGTATGCAAACAAAATAAATATTGCTGTCAAAGAAAATCTATAATATTCTTGGAAGAATAAAAATGCAAATTGAAATTTATATTTGGGTGGACTAAAAGAAAACAATAAAGTAGGATAAATCATTGCCAGCCAGCTTGACTTCTTCCATAAAATTCCCAGGACCAGGAATTGTAGCAAACTCTTCATGAACACACACACACACATATATACACACACTGATTAGTTAATTAATTGGCAGTCCATAAGTAAGGATCATCTCTGGCTCTTTTCCGGGACAAATTCTTGTTCTCAGATCTATCCTATGGTTTCTTTGATGCTTTTAATTGTCATCTACCATCTTCTCTTTCTTCTACTGCCCTCACTAGAAGAAAGCTGAGTGTGTTTTGAACAATCCCATATAAACACACAAAGGATTGCAGCCTTAAACAAAAAGACACTCCAGTGATTAGCTTGTTAAATTTCCTTTTTTTCCCCAGCAGTGTATCATTTTTACAGCTTTATGGAGGCCTTACACTTGGATTTTGTCTTTTAATTGTTATTGCTGTAACTTAACACTAAAGTCTATTAAATTATTCATTTTATGGGCAGCATTTTTTAGAAGTATGACCTCTGCTTTTAGGTTGAGCAGTTTAAAATCCCAATTATTAACATTTGCACAACTGATTTTCCTTTAATGCAATGAGTTTCTTGGCTTGTACATTTGATTATAAAATCTGAGCACCGGAGGTTGATTTCAGATTAATTAATTGTACTTCAGAATGCTTTGATATATCCATTCTGTCTCTAAACTTAAAGTATTTTGAATTACTTCATGTCAGTCAAACATTAAAATGGGATAAAGTCTAGTTTGAGTCCAGTTCAATGACTATATTTAGAAGAATATCTGACATGGATGATTATGTGCATATAACCATAATTTTCTAAGTAATTTCAGGTTGTTATTGTTTTAGTTTCTTAGTTTAGCGTTCAAATCAAGCAAGAGATATATTTATTTATTCATTATTAAATTTTAATCCTATCTTGATCTCTATAGAGATTCTCAGTCATCCAGGTCATAGTCCTGAAGATGCTTTCTGAAAAGGCAACTGGGTTTTGTTTTTCCTTGAAGAGATTTCACTTCTCACCCAAGAAACTTCAGTCAGAAGTTTGGTTTTTTGGAGGAAATCCTATCTTTATGTTTTGTCAACTTAAGGAGATGAGGGATAGAATTAAGATCAGAGGGACAGAATCAAAATCATATGAAGTGTTAATACCACTTTACAATGCCTTAGTAAGGACACACCTGGAATACTGCATCCGGTTTTGGTCACCACAATGTAAAAAAAGATGTTGACACTCTAGAAAGAGTGCAGAGAAGAGCATCAAAGATAATTAGGGGACTGGAGGCTAAGACATATAAAGAATATGTTGGAATCTGGTATGTCTAGTTTGATGAAAAGAAGGGCTAGGGATGACATGATCACAGTGTTCCAATATCTCAGGGGCTGCCACAAAGAAGAGGGAATCAAGCTATTCTCCAAAGCACCTGAGGGCAGGGCAAGAAGCAATGGGTGGAAACTAATCAAGGTGAGAAGCAATTTTGAATTTAGGAGAAATTAGAACAATTAAAACTAAGGACAGTTAGAACAACTTGCCTCCAGAAGTTGTGAATGCTCCAACACTGGAAGTTTTTAAGAACAGATTGGACAACCATTTGTCCTAAGTGGTGTAGGGTTTCTGCCTAAGCAGGGAGTTGGACTAGAAGACCTCCAAAGGTCCCTTGAACTCTGTTATTCTATTCACATGGATACCTATTCTCCCTAATTTTATTTTTTCATGAAAACAATTAGATGAAGTGTGTGCTTTTTCAGAGAGAGGGACTGGGCCAAAGTCTGTGCCTAAGATTAGATCCCTAGTCATAGATCCCTGTTTCCAATGCCCCTGTCCATCCACCATGACCACTATATGAGTCTGGCTCTCAGACATCTTCTATGTGTATACAACACAAACATGATATATTGAGTATCAAGATGCATATCAAAGTGTCACTTCAAATATCACACAGGGGCACTTTGAAAAACAGCTGTCACTTTCATTAATGGTCTTTCTGAATTCTGATGAGATTTATACCAGAGGGATTGACTGGAGTTATATGCCAAAATATAATTACCCACTTTGTGCAGTTATCTACATAGAAGTTTTTCCTACCAGAGAAAAGCTGTTTGGGCCTGACTTTACCATGTTATCTTCTCACAAAATACTCTGTGGTGATTACCACATGTACATCCTTGTTTTTTTTCTCCGTTTATTTTACCATGAACAAAAGATATTCATAAGGGAAGCCTGTATCAGAATTACCTTCACAATTATCATTTGTCCAAGTCACTGTCTCAAATATGTTTTTTTTAAGTTTTTTTAAAATTATTATTTAAATATATCTTTGCAAGAACAGTGTGGTTCCAGGTGTTCTACATTTTAAATCAGTCTTATTCATAGCCACTGATACAGCTTTCTAACATCACATCATTATATTTTACCAAATTTTCTTCTTTATATTCTCATAAATTATTTTATATCAATCTCTATCTTCCTTGATTGTATACTTATATTCAACATGTTTACAGTTTAACTTCATTTATTAATATCATTTCATATCATTTCATTAATCATTCAAACTTTCATCTTAATTTGTATTATTTCCTTATTAAATCCCGTTTCCAGTATTATTACGTATATTTTATTTTCTGTGCATCTCCTTCTCTCTGCCTTCTCATTTTTGCACCTCATATTTTCCATCTTATTTTTTTCACCAACAATATAACAATATATCCTCATTACCTTGTATAAGTGGATAACAAAATATTTAATTCATTAAAGACATTCTAAACAATCTCAAATTTCCTTAATCATGTATTTCTTATGCTCTTCATGTTTACAATTTAATCTATTCATACTATTCATTGACGATTCAAAATTTCATCTTAATTTATATTATCTCCAATTTATGCCCCCCCCCCATATTACAAATGCCACTATTGCATATATTGCATATATTTTATTTTGTATGTATTCTCTTCCCTCTAACATCTCATTTTTACATAAATATATATATTTCTTGTAGCCAATAGTATCAACATTATAACATTATAACCTTGCTACTTTATATATATATATATATAAATAACAAAATATATAATTCATTAAAATATTATCCTACTATATAATTACATCTATTCTCTGTTGGGCTCCACATATTATTCCTTTTCATATCCTAAATATTAATCACTTTTATCTTCCATAAACATTTATCTGTCTTCTTGGTTAATCTATTATTTTCATGTCTATTCAATTTTAATTATTCTTATTCTAGTTCTTACTTCAAACTCCTCAAAATCTACTTTATATATTTTACCGCTAAAATACCTCTTCATGCAGAGTCCCGTGTTGTGTCCGTGAAATGATGCCAGGAATCGGTGACTTTCATGCAAGCTCTTTATTCGTAAGATGGAACCGAACTGGCGAAAGGAAAAAAGCCCGCGGCTTTTATTCATTTCGCCGCAGCGGCCGCGGCCAATGACACCGCTTTGAATCTCCCGCGATCCGAATGGACCAATCGCGGGAGATTCCTAGCGAGCCAATCGGCGCGGCTCGCCTGACCAATCGGAGATCCCCGCGCTTTGGCCAATCAAAGCGCGGGGATCTCAAGTATGTTAATTAAGGACAGAACACCCCTCTCCTCTTGGTTCAGTCCTTACGTTGCGTAGTCACGTAGGTAGGCGGGGCTCCGTCTGGGCCTACTTGACCTGCGCAACTCAGTTGTAGGCTGGATCCCGGCCGGTTCGGTCGGGATCTCTGCTGCTCCTGCTGCCGTCGTGGGAACCGGCTGGTCGATCGGGCCGGTCCTTTCTCCGTAGCTCCCTCCTGGGCCTTCCGGGTTGGTTAAGCTGCGGGTTTCGCCGCTCCCGTTCGGTCTTTCCGGGTTGGTCGAGCTGGCCTGGCTGTTTCTTCCTGGCGAGGGGTCGTGATGGCTGCTTTCCGGTGAGTACTGCTGGTTTATTCTTCTTTGGTTTTGGTCCCCTGGGTATTCCCTTCCCCCTTGGTTTGTGTTGTGGGGGTTGGTTTCGCCTGTTTGTGCGTTGGTGGTTTGTTGGTTGGTAGTCCTCGACCTTAGTTGGTCGATGTGGCGTTTCCACGCTCGTCCGTCTGCTGTTTGTAGCCGGTATGAGTGTGGGCCTGTTGTTTGTGTGATGATGGCTGGAATCCATAGTGGGTCTCCCGTCAGGTTTTTTGCGTATATGGGGTCGCCAGGTGCGAAGGTTCGGTGTTTGCTGTTTGAGTCTGGGGGCCTCTCCGGGTTATACGTGGGGTGTAACCTGTCGAGTAGGGACCTTAGTTTCCTGCCCATTAATAGTTCGGCTGGGCTTTTATTGGTTGTGGTATTTGGGGTTATGTGTTGGGTGAAGAGTAGTTTGTTAATTTTCTGGATCTCCCTGTGGTCTATTTTCCGGATGGTCTTTTTAGTGAATTGGACCATCCGTTCCGCCCTACCGTTCGCCGCCGGGTGCGCCGGTGCTGTCAGCGTGTGGCGGATGCCCCTTTCTGCTAGGAATTTTTTGAATTCCAGCGAGGTGAACTGGGGCCCGTTGTCGGAGACGACGACGTCTGGGAGGCCATGTGTTGCAAAGAGTTTGCAGAGTTCCTTGATCACGGCCTCCGTGGTTGTCGTCTTCATGTTGCTTACCTCCAGCCAGTTGGAGTAAGCGTCAACTGTTATGAGGAAGGTGTGTCCTTTTGTGGGCCCGGCGAAGTCTATATGGATCCTAGACCAAGGTCCCCTTGGGGTTTCCCACTCTAGGACGGGTGCTGTGGGTGGGCTTGGCCTAGTTTCCTGGCATTGTTGGCACCTAGCTACCCAGGCCTCTATTTGTTTGTCCATCCCTGGCCACCAAGCGTAACTTCTGGCCAGGGCATTAGTCCTAACGATGCCAGGGTGCCCCTCGTGTAGCAGTTCCAGAACCTTCCCCTGTAGCTTCTCCGGAATGACCACCCTATCCCCCCATAGTATGCACCCTTTTAACAAGGAGAGTTCCGTTTGGCAGTTCCGGAACGTTTTGACGGACTCGTCGTTGTCCCTTTCCGGCCACCCTTTCTCCACCCAATGCAACACCCGCGCCAGACGTTTGTCTTTATTAGTCTCTCGGGCAATGTCTGACGTGGTTATGGGCAGGTTGGGTAAAGTCTCTATGCTGAGGGTGGTCGTCGTGGGTGCTGGGTCGGTGTCGGGTTCCGGTAGTGGCGAGCGGCTTAAGGTGTCTGCATGGGAGATTGTCTTACCCGGTCTGTGTATGAGTTCGTAGTTGTAGGCTGCCAGGAACTCAGACCACCTTGTCATTCGGGGAGACAGAATGTTCGGGGTGGCCCGGTTTCCTGCAAGGATTCCCAGCAGCGGCTTGTGATCCGTTATGATGGTGAAAGTCCGGCCGTAGAGATACTCGTGGAATCGTTTTACGGCGGCAATGATAGCCAGAGCCTCTTTGTCCAGCTGGCTACAGTTCTGCTCCGGTTTGGTGAGGGTCCTTGAAAAGAATGCGATGGGTGCTTCTTTTCCGTCGTGAAGGGTATGGCTGAGGACAGCACCGACGCTGAAGGGTGATGCATCGCATATGATGGCCAGAGGTAGGGTCTCATTGAATTGTATAAGGATGGCGTCCAAGGTGAGGAGGTCCTTTGTTCTTTGGAAGGCGGCTTGCTCGCATTTCCCCCAAGTCCAGGTCGCCGCCTTGTCCAGGAGCCTATGCAAGGGCTCCGCCGCCGTCGCCTTTTGGGGCAGGAAAACATTGTAAAAGTTCAGTAACCCCAAGAATGCCTGTAGTTCCGTCTTTGACTTGGGTGTGGGGACTTCTTTGATGGCCTTGATTTTTTTGTTTGTGGGGTGAATGCCATGACGGTCTAGGAGGTAGCCTAGGAATTCTACTCGTTCCGTGCATAGCTGGCATTTCTCCCTCTTGACCTTTAGTCCGGTCTCTTTAAATTTGGTTAGGACCTCCCTTAGTCAACCCTCTAGTTCGGCTTGGTTGGCTGCCGACACTAGGACGTCGTTGAAGTAAGGTACCACCCCCTTGATGCCTTGCAATAGTCTCTCCATTAGGCTTTGGAATATGCCCAGTGCCACGCTGACTCCGAATTGGAGTCGGTTGCATTTGAATGCCCCCCGGTGGGTGAACTATGGTCTGCGCTTCTGCTGTTTGCTCATCGACCGGCAACTGTTGGTATGCCTGGGCGAGGTCGAGCTGGGCGAAAACCTTGCCCCCTCCCAGTGAGTGCAGTAGGTGTTGCACTACTGGGACGAGGTAGGCGCTTTGTTGCAGCGCGCCATTTAGGGTGGCCTTATAGTCCCCACAGATCCTCACCGACCCATCGGGCTTGATCGGGGTGACTATGGGGGTCTCCCACCGGGCGTGATCTATGGGCTGTAGAACCCCTTGTTTGACGAGCTTGTCAATTTGCTCGTCTATCTTAGGTTTCAGTGCGAATGGCACCCGCCTTGGTTTCAGGCGTTTTAGGGGGATGTTAGGGTCTAGGTCGAAAGATATAAGGGGCCCTCGGTACTTGCCTAGGTTTCCGTCGAAGACCTCTTGGAACTCCCGGGCCAGTTGCTGCTCCCAGCTGTCGTCGGTGACGTGGTCGACTCCTGTGACTGCGATGGCGAGCGGGGCGAACCATTGCAGTCCCAGTAGGCTTGGGCGGTCGCGGTCGACAATTGTCAGGGGAAGTCGTTCGGTGTGCCCCTTATAAGTGATGTTGAAGTGTTTGGTTCCGACTACCGGGATGCGGTTTCCCTGGTAGTCTTTTACAATGAGTCTCTGGCTGTCTACGTTCCTCCTTTGGAGGGTAGGCACCAAGCGCTTTATTTCCTGCCATGCAATCATGGAGAGGTAGGACCCGGAGTCCAACTCCATTTTGCATGGCTGGCCCTCGATGCCTACCTCCACGTGGATCTTCCGGGAGTCGTTGGTGATGGCATGGCCGATGGTGACCGTCTGGTGGGTCTCCTCTCTCCGCTGGTTGTCGCCGCCTCACGAGGATCGTCCGTTTCGGTCCCATCAGCTGTCCGAGGGGCGATCTCTGGTCCAGGGTGGTGTGCTTTCTCTCCTTCGGTCGTTCTAGTCCCATCGTGCCGGGCTGCGATTTTTCTTCAGGCGGCAGACACGGGAGATGTGTCCCTTCTTGTCGCAATGCCGGCAGATCGATTCGAAAAACCGGCATTCCGACCTGGGGTGGTCGCCGCAACCGGTACAGTTGGTCCTCGACTTACGACCTTGCCGGCTTCGTGGGTCGCGGCCTGTCTGGAGGCGATGGATGTCCTCCTCGTCATCGGAAGTGCCCGATGTTGAGTGGAACTTGCCCTGGTGGGTGGCCATCTCGGGTTGGGGCTCGGTCGACCTCGCCGGGTTGTTCTTTCCGCTGCGGTCCCCAGTGTTCGGTCTGCGCATGCGGTCGGTGGAAGTTCGGGTTGCTTCAGCAGCTGCGGCTGCGGTGAGGGTGTCTGCTAGGCTGATGTTGCCCTTGGCCATCAGCCGGCTCTGGAGGACGGGGTCCCACAAACCGAGCACGATCTGGTCTTGCAGGGCGTCGTTTAGGTTGTCGAATTCGCAAAGCCCCCCTAGACGCCGCAGCTCGGTGACGAAGTCGCTGAAACTCTCCCCCGACCTCTGGTCCTGCCGGTAGAACTCGTTGCGCCGGATCAGGATGGGTACCTCTGGAGCGTAGTGCCGCCGAAGTATGGGTTCGAGGACATCCCAGTCCATCGCGGTCGCATCGGCGGGTTTGGCGAGTGCCTTGGCCATCTTGAAGACCTCGGTCCCGCAGTGGGTCAGGAAGACGGCGCGCTTCATGGGGCCGGTGGCGTCCTTCAAGCCGCTGCACTCGAGGTACATGCGGAATCGGTCGGAGAACGATTCCCAGTCCTCGGTGGCGGGGTTGAAGGGTGCGGGTGGTGCGATTTTCGCCATCGCGGTGGTTCGTCTGGCTTCTGTTGGACACGTGGTTCGGTTCAGGGTCTGGATCCAACCTTCGTCGCCAGTGTTGTGTCCACGAAATGATGCCAGGAGTCGGTGACTTTCGTGCAAGCTCTTTATTCGTAAGATGGAACCAAACTGGCGAAAGGAAAAAAGCCCGCGGCTTTTATTCCTTTCGCCGCGGCGGCCGCGGCCAATGGCACCGCTTTGAATCTCCCGCGATCCGAATGGACCAATCGCGGGAGATTCCTAGCGAGCCAATCAGAGCGGCTCGCCTGACCAATCGGAGAGCCCCGCGCTTTGGCCAATCAAAGCGCGGGGATCTCGAGTATGTTAATTAAGGACAGAACACCCCTTTTCCATTTCTAACCATTATCTCTAAGTATCTCTTTTATATTAATTATTCTTTTCTTTGCTTGCTTATCATTTTCTGTCATCTTTTGCCTTTTCCTCTTAATCCTTCCTCTATTCTTAATCAGTTTCTAATATTTTTTCTCCCATTTCTCGAAGTTTATCCCCACCCACTTCTGATCTCCTTTCTGCAGTTTCCTAGCCATTTCATTTATCAGCATTCCAATCTCAGTATCCCCCCCCTTTTATTACATCTATCATAAACATCTCAAATTCAATTTCTTTTTTCTTCTTTTGCATTATATGTTGTTCTTTTAGTGCCATTTCACTGGTTTCTCTTTCTGCTGGCTCTTCCCCATTCTTTGTTTTTTTCTTTCTTCTTTTTCTTCTACTATTGTTACCATTTCCAGATTTTTCCTCTGTATTCTGTATTTTTGTCCATAGATCCAACATTCTGTCCCACATCTCATTCATAGCTTGAAGGTCCATCTTTATTTCTTTACATAAGTCACTCATCTTTGCATTGCTTATTATTCCAAATGTCCGGTATCCAGTAAATTTTATTTTATTTGAACCAGTGTCTTTTTTTTAATATCAATATTCTCAGGTTTTTCTTTCCAGTTAATCAATCCATCACCAATAATTCCAAGGGTAATGTCCTCTTATATTCCTTGCTCTTTAATTATAATATATTTCATCTTCCAGGAGTCTTACTGTAGTATCTTTCTTTTATTCCTTTTTAACTTCTTCTTTTGATTAAATCGTTAGTTTGAAGGGATCAGCAGGATTTTTGTTTCATCAACATGTGGTGCTTTTAGTTGAGTTTCACTGCCACTCTTTTTCCATTTCTTTAAATTAGCTTCACAAATTTTGTTTTAAAAATCAAATATTATTTTTCTTTTAGAACAATTATTTCCAGCATTCAAATTAATGCCTTCCAATACCAAATCCTATCCGATCACCAATTCCAAATTGGTGTTCTTCCAAATTTATTGTTTTTAAGATTTTAAAAGTTTAAGCTCTTTCCATTTCCCATTTCTTCTTCGTTCTTCCAAATTGCCACTAACACAGTTCTTTAACATTTTCTTCTCTGTTATAGACTTTTTGGGGTAGGCAAAAAATAAGATAAATTCTTCTCACCCTTCTCTGAACACCATTCCCAGTCTCCACTCCAGCACTGTGCTTAGATGTCCCTCAGCTGTCCTAACTCTGTAGTGGCCATCTTGGTTGCTCTTCTCTCTGTTGTGGCATAGAGAGCAAGCTCGGAGTTTCCACAGGGAAGTCACATTCTCCCCCCGGAGCCTCACCAAGCGCCTCTCACAAGGCAGCTATCAGCTCCATTTGAAGCCCACAAATGGTGAGAAGTCAGCGCAGGAATGGATACCTCCATTCGCTGTTCTGGTCTCATCATGACGTCAGCCGGAAGCTTGTCCCTGTTTCAAATATTTGAAGTGAGAGCATGAAATCAAAATTGCAGATGATTCATGAGGTTCTTCTGCCATGTCACTAAGCTTTCCAGGCAGTCAAGTACCCAGGAACTGAAAAAAAAAAAAAAACCCTACCTGTTTTGGCATTATGGGTACATCATCTCTTTAACAAAATATACTTCCTTCTGGCAAAATGTGAAATATCTGGCTTCTTCTAAAATGAACAGAACTGAAGATGGTTTCCAGGAATCTACTGTGAATTACTGAAATGACACATTAATGTTTGTAGTACAATCTTCCATATTCATCCCATCATCTTTCTTAGGTAATCAAAGAAGAGATCTACTTTTTTCAAGAAAGTATAATGCAGGACCAAAACCTGCCCTCCATTTTCAGAACCTGGCACATTCCTTGTCATTGAGAGAGTCCCTCACCCTCCCTGCTTCTTTACTTTTTCAGAAGTTTTCAATTAATATTTCAATTAACATTTATTAGGTTTTCCACCTTTTTTTAGAACTTGAGAAAATCCATGTTGATGCTTGGGGGCTTATGTAATGAAGGGAAAAGGTTGCTGTCCTTGTAGTACAGAGAAGAATGAAAAAGATGGGGAAGGATCTGGAGGATAAGTAAGGGATAACATGATATCAGCGTTTCAACATTTTAACAGCTGTCACAAAGAAAAACATATAGATGTATTCTCCATAGAACCAGTTTTTGAAGAGAGAAGTGGGGGAGGGAGGGAGGGAGGGAGAGAGAGAGAGAGAGAGACTCTAAATGAGAAATATTTTTTTTTGTTATGCCTAATAAACAATGTAATAGCTTGCTTCCTGGACTTATAGATGCCCCATGACTGAAGGTTTTCAATCAAAAATTAAACTGCCAATTTCTGGAATAATCTGAGAAATCTTGCCATGGGCAGAAGGTTTATGCAGAAGATGTTAAATTCCTTCCAATATTATTACTCTATGAGTATTCCATGCTCAGGTGATCTTGGATTAGACAAGGGAAAGTCAGACATATCCCTTGCAGAGTGACAAAGAGGATAACTCAGCTGTACCATTATGAGTGCTTTTTATTTATTTATTTTAAAGCCACACATACAGTGACCTCAAATGCACCATCAGTTTTATTCTCTGCATGTTCCTCTTTGTTTCTGAAATATTCACAGAAATGGAGTAAATTATGGAGTGTGAAAACCTCGTGTGATCTAGGATCTAAAACATTTTCCTACCTTTGGCCTAAATAACAATAATCGGAATACTACACTCCTGGATTTAGCCTCATCCATTTGGAGTTTCTCAAGCTTTGCCTTTTCACCAATATAAATTTTGATTTAAATCCTTGTGGTCTAGATCTAGAATATCCATTGATGACAGAGAGAGAGAGAGGAGGGGGTGTTAGATCAGGGGGGTCAAACTCAAGGCCCAGGATGGTGGATTCAGCCTGCAGGGTGCTTAGATCTAGTCCACAGAGCTGCCCTGGAAACAGTGAAGCATCACCTCATGGTGCCTCTGCCAGTGAAAATGGAGCTTGGGAGGGCAGCCCTCCTAAGTTATGTTTTCACTGGCAGAGGATTGCAGGAAGCTGCTTTAGCTGAAAATAGAGCTCAGTAGCCCATTTTCACATGCAGAGTGCTTGGACCACCATAGGTGCTCCCGACATGAGTGACATGGAACTGGCCACACCCACCCCAGCCCCATGAGGTCAAACACAACCCTGATGCGGCCCTCAATGAAATCGAGTTTGACATCCCTGGGATAGATTGATAGATGCATGGATAAATGGAAAGAGAGTCGCACGCGTGCATGCACGCACACACACACACACACACGCACACACAGACAGACAGAAAGTCAGACAGACAAAGAGACAGACACAGAGAGATATACAGAAAGAGACCAAACATTAGCTAGATAGATGCTGTTCTTTGACCACAATAAAGGTTAGATAGATAGTTTTTGAAACATGATACTGGCATTTTCTTAAGTAATAAAATAATTTTCTATAAAATGCTAAATAGAAAAAAGTTTCAGGTGACTGGGAGTCAGATGTCATAAAGCAAGAGATGAAGAAATTGTAGAAGAAACATTAAAGGGACTTGCACTTTTTTGTTATTATTATTTCCAGGGCAAACAAGGAAAAGGAAAAACTAGGGGGGAAAGGAACACTATTTATCCTATATTGCTTAATTTCTGTATTCAGAAGGAAAGTACTTAACATGTCAAGTAGTACTTAACTGCATTAGTAATTCTGTCCTTTCCAACAAGGATTAACAATCCCTCCTCATTCAATGTGAATAGCAAACCCGAGAAATAACATGAAACCGGCAGAGTAGAATTTGATTTGGCTGGATTTGTGCTTTTGATTACACGGCTTAATAAAAGACTGACCTATTAAAAAATATGAGGGATGTTCGAATATATGATTCCTCTGGATCCAAAACACTGATGAAGATTGGAGCAGCAAAGCCAATTTTAAAATATTTCCTGAATCTGAATTTAGTAGCATAAAAGAGATGCATTCTCACTTTCATTAATGAAATAATCACAACCAAAGAGCGAAATCAATAGGACTAATTCACTGATTAATTTTTCTGTCATTCCATCAATTCCCAAAAGCTAACAATATAAGCATTTAAATTGATTGATTGATTGATTTTGTGTGTGTGTGTGTGTGTGTGTGTGTGTGTGTATGGTATTCAGCTTTGTTCGGGTATTTTCCCACGTCATAATAGTTGTGCTTTTAAAGTTGTAGCAACGTTTCGGCAGAATCTCACCTGCCATCATCAGGCTTCTGTTTTGTGTTCATCTGACTCACAAAATTTGTTTTATGTGAAAATTTGTTTTATGTGAAAAGATAATATAAAATTGTAAACAGGACAGACGAAAGTATAAAAACATTGATTAGAAAGATTTTAAAAATTATAAAAAGATATGTAATTATGAGATAATTTAAAATAAGGCTATAGGAAGTAAAGAAAGGGAAAAGCTATTGAAAAAAATGCAAAAATAGTTATAAGATATGGATTAGAATGTATAAGATAAATATGTGTTGAGTTTATGTCTGTATGGAGAAGTGATAACCCGGGGCCACGCTGTTCTCAAAAAAAGATATTTTATTTGTATTTGTATGTTTTGTGAAAACTTAAATAATACTTTTATTTAAAAATAAGAGAGAGAGATCACAAAAGGTTCCATTTTCCTGATCCCAGTGTTTGAAAGCATAATGAATACAGATTATGTATTGGATCCTGGTCTGAACCCCAATTGCCAGGGCTCCAAATAAAATAATGTAGGTTTCATTCACCGTATTCCTCTTCAGACAGATATTTGGGGAAGTCATGCCAAAGTTTACAATTGTAGAATAGTTTGTGGAAATGTTTTGATAAAAGGTCAAAATATGATGTCATGTTCCACTCTCAATCATTGCCACTTATGTTTCATTAGGTAAAGGTAAAGGTTCCCCTCGCACATACATGCTAGTCATTTCTAGCTCTTAGTATCCTTTAAATGAGGATTTGTCAGAAGTGGAAATAGAAGAGATAACCATTTTTAAAACAGATTAATGAACTTTGTTTCTGGGTTGTTAGAAAGATATGAATCTGGGAGAAAAGAAACAACCAATTTAAGAGATATTCCAGATATTTATAATCAAAGCAAGTTTCCTATAAATAATTAAGGTTTTCCATTTCTTACCTCCTTTGCAAGGAACATTGAAAATCAAAAACAACAGTTTTCTAGCTTCTTATGTGATAAGAGGATTTTAGCAAGGACTGATAAGTTGACATTGTCCTGACTCTGTTTATCAAGATTTTTGGCAGGGTCAGATTGGGAAGGCTGATCTAACGTAGTGAACATTTGTAGATTTAACTCAGTATCTGAATCCATGCCTGTTGTTTCATTAAACAGTATAGCTGACTCAGTCAAGAAGTCTAGGAATTCTTTGGGGCACCAAATATAACTAGATAAAGGAAAGGGTTAACTGTAGGAATGGATACCTGGTGATCTATAATAGAATAGAATAACCGAGTTGGAAGTGACCTTGGAGGTCTTCTAGTCCAATCCCCTGCTTAGGCAGGAAACCCTATACCACTTGGGACAAATGGTTATCCAATCTCTTCTTAAAAAGCATCTAGTGTTGGAGCATTTACAACTTCTGGAGGCAAGTTGTTCCACTGATTAATTCTTCTACCTGTCAGAAAATTTCTCCTTAGTTCTCTCTTTGATTAGTTTCCATCCATTGCTTCTTGTCCTACTCTCAGGTACTGTGATGACCCAGGGTGGGACACAGTCACAGAAAACAGAAAAGGAATAAAAACCCTTTTATTCCTTCACTTTGCTTCCAAGCTCTGAATATCTTCAACAGAAGACAAAAAAAACCTCCCACACAGTTACACGAAGAAGGAAAAAAGCAACGCAAAACAGGCAAGGTAAGAGCTGTAGGTTGTCTGCAGATAATACACACTGGGAAGGATGCCAAACTCAGAGAGGAACTATAAACTAGAGATACTTTGTTTCCAGCGTTCACCAGTACACAGGTCCATACTCTTATTCAGTTGTCACAGCTGCAGCCCATGAAGAGGATCAAGGCCCTCTCCTCCTGAGTAGACCATGTCTCTCCCTTATTCTCTCCTCCCTGCATGTCCTAGGATGGATAGGGGATGCGCCTGGGTCCTCCTCTGATTGCTCAGCCAGCCTCTGCCCTTCCACAGCCTCCTCCACCACCTCTGGAGCCACACTTCCACTCCCTGTTGACTGTTCCTCCTCTTCCTCAGAGTCAGTCTCCACCAGGGGCATGACAGTATTTATGTCCAATAAACAATGCATGTTTACTCCCTTTTCTTTGTGGCATCCCCTGAGATATTGGAAGATTGCTATCATGTTACCCCTCATCCTTCTTTTCATCAGATTAGACATACCCAGTTTCAGCAACCGTTATTTATATATTTTAGCTTCCAGTTTCCTAATCATCTCTGTTGCTCTTATCTGAGCTCTTTCTAGAGTCTCAACTTTTTTTTTTTTTTTTACATTGTGGCAACTAAAACTGGATGGAGTATTCCAAGTGTGGCCTTACTTGATATATAAAAATTACTTAATTAGCCATAAGACCTGGGAACTCAATGTTCTAATGTAGAGGCTGGGCTAATGTGTCTTATTACCCATTGCAGTAGGCTTTTGAATTAATCCAACCTTACCAATTACAGTAACTACCATATTCTATTGCATATCCTAATAACTTTCTGTAGCTTTGACCATAACCAGGCATACAAAGGAATAACTTGCATAAGTCTATAAAGAGGCTTCATATCTCCATCCCTCTTTAGTTTTTTTTTTTTTTTTTCTAGTCTGCCTCTGCTACTGACAATAAACCAATTGGTGTTTCAGTGTAATTGTGTCCTGATCTCTGCTTCAGGCATACCCCTGAGAAATGCTACTTCCCAGCTTACCATTTCATGTTGCTGAAATGACTATCGTGCATTTTTTTCAGCATCCTTTGTAAAGCTAGAGTTTACTTTTACAGTCTGCAAAAGCAAAGCAGAACCCTTTGATCTTCTTCAAGGATTCATCAATAACATTCAAGTTTTAAAGAAGGGATCAGCTCTTAAAAACAGCGTCAACTGAAGCATTTTTATAATGCACTATTGGGGCACATTTTCTGTAGTCACTCTGACTTTACATAACCTGGGGAATACCAAGAGGAAGCTTACTCCCTCAATGGAGCAATTTTCTTGTAATTAAATGTGTCAGAAGAAAGCTAACATCATAATACTGTGGAAGCATGTGAAGTCCATTCTGAAATCTAGAGTGTCAGGTCACCTGAGACTTAGTTAAATTTGATGTATTAGTTGTGAAGTATTAATAAGGCAAATGTGACTGTTTGTCATTGTTACTTATGGGTACCACAAGAAACAGATAGCTAATAAGAATACTTCTTAATAATCATTGGGCTCCATTCCTGTGCAATAATATGACCATCAGTTTTCTTCCTCCTTTAGTGCTTTTAACATCCCATGGTGCATAAAACATGGAATTCTATTAAATGATTTGAATGCATGTTTGAAAATATAATATTACTCCATGCACACATTTGTAATACAAATGAGAGAAGGAGTAACAAACTTTCTTTCAAAGCAGAAGCAGTATATCAAGTTTAGCTGAGGATGATTGTATAAACAGAACAGATAACTGAGATTCACTTCTAAATCTACCATATGTGGTTGTCACTTTATAAAAAGTCATATTTCAAAACCAGCCATGATACCTCACCTCAATTACATTTTGAAATTGTCAGCCAAACTAAACTCTGTGAAAGATTTTATTGTTCATATTGTTTTATTGTGATGCATTTTAGATTGCATTTTAAATATTTTAACCATATGTATTATCTACAGGTGTGGGTGTGTTTTAAAAAGAGCAGTGATTTAATCAGCATTCCTGAACCAGCCTTTGAAAAAAATAATTCAAGGGAAAGATATATGAGGAAATTTGGAACCCAGATTGCAGTGTCTGAAAATGTGGTCTAAACTTTAATTGAAGAAAGCCTAAAAATCAAAGTCTCAAAAGGATTTCCATTTGGTCTTTCCATTATGGTCAAACCATCCTTTAACGTTACATGTTTGAAGAAAAAGGCATTCTTTGATACTTGGATGAGCTGTCATGGCTTATTTCATTTCTATCCCCAACATCAACCATAAGTTGAGATTTCTAGCAAAATGAATAAAGAGATCAAAAAATGAATAAAGAGATCTCCTTAAAATTGGCTATGATGGGCAAAGATAATTTTTCCTGTCTAATCTGTGTAGGTGTGTCCTCCTTATTGTAGTGCCAGGATAAATCAACATCCATGGGCTTCTTTGATATCTTTTTAGCTTTGGGGAATGTCAAAACTCAGCTGTTCTTTGAGATCAGAAGAGGACCAGGGTTTTGTACATATACACATTAAGATATGAGAGGTAATTCTATATTGTAGATTAGAAGGGAAATGAAAATGAAAAGCCAGAATAAAGCAGTGGTGAATCACTAGAATCTGGAATCTAGGTGAATCTATAGAATCTAGAACCTCTAGAATTCTGATTAGCATATGGACACTTTGTATCATCTAGAGCAGAGGTCTCCAACCTTGGTCCCTTTAAGACTTATGGACTTCAACTCCCAGAATTCTTTAGCCAGCCATGCTGCAGGTTGGACACCATACTGGCTGAGGAATTCTGGGAATTGAGGTCCATAAGTCTTCATGTTGTGAAAGTTGGAGACCCTGATCTAGAGTTTAAATGATACAAAATGTCCATATCAGTAATGGACTGCTGCCAATTTGGACTGGTTCTACCTAACCAGTACTTCCAGCCATCATCTGGCCCCGCCCTATTATGTCCTATATTTTCTTCTTTTTGTCTCAGCTGATTCATGCAGCACAGCTGATTTCCACACCTTAGCTGTTCTACTTACCGGGGCTGCCCTAGAAGATAAGCAGCTGAGCTTCAAATTGTTGTATTTTGAATGCTGCATGCAAGAACATTAGACACACGCTCAAAGAACTGGTGGTTAAACTAGTTGCAGCCCACCACTGGTCCATATGCTAATCAGAAGAGAAGCTTGATTAATCATACAATAAGAGATAATTTTGTAATTGTATTCGTGTTTCCTGCAAAAAAATAAATAAATCAGGAGCTTCTTTTTCTTTTTTCTTCTTTCTGCCCTTTTGTCTTTTTGTCTTTCTTTTATATTTTTTTTCTCTTTATTAATTTAGGGGTTTTTTTAAAAAAAATTTTTTTGTAGAACTCTTAATTTAAAAAATAAAAATAAAAAAAAGAAGTCACGCTTGATTCACACAAACATTTTTTTTTTCCCTTTAAATATATTCATTGTAAAAATAACTGTATAAATTTCAGGGGAAAAGGTTGACCAATACATTCATAATGAGCCCCATTAAATGATGATTTAGTTTAACACAGTTTAACATAGTCAAAAAGCCATTACCTTTGTTATTTTGTCAATTTTTTGTTGTTCCACTGAGCAACAAATGTGATAGGAAGTCCATGGGAAAAGGACATGTAAATGAAAATAAAAGATACATCACAGAAGTGAATAAATAGATCCCTCCTGTGTGAATTTAAATCAGCAACTTGCCAACAAATGAATTCAAAAATATTTAAAATTAATAGTACAATATAAGCCTGCAAAGTGGAAAAAAAACATTGAATGGACACAACCTCATACATTTGAACAGTGGTGGGATTAAAAAAAATACTACCGGTTCTGTGGACATGGCTTGGTGGGCATGGCAGTGGAAGGTTACTGCAAAATCCCATTCCCTCCCCACCCCGCTAACCTGCTTTCCAGCTCCATTCTCCTGTGCAGGGCAACCAAAGAAGACCCAGCCTGTCAACTGGGACTTGGGAGGCAGAGAATAGATGGGGGTGGGGCCAGTCAGAGGTAGTATTTGCCGGTTCTCCAAACTACTCAAAATTTCCACTACCGGTTCTCCAGAACTGGTCAGAACCTGCTGAATATCTACTCTGCATTTGAGGCAACTTCTCTCACCATTTTCAAGATTGGGGTGCTTGTGTGTATGACGTTTTCCCAAAGATATTTTTTCCCAATGCAACATGCCGTCAAGTTTCCTTTTCGTAATATTCCTTTTCGTAATATTCAAGTTTTCTTTTCGTAATATTCCCCCCACTGCAGTTCTCTGTTATTTTCCTTAAAATTCACCATTAGGCTCCTTCCTTCAAATGTCATGTATCCTGGAATCACAGCTTCATTGTTATTCCTCTATAATAATGATAATCCAGTGGTCAATTTGTCTGTGGAGATTCTCAGTTAACCAGGTCATAGTTGTATCGAAGGTGCTTTTTTCTTCAAAAGGCAACTGGACTTTTCATTAGTTCTGATTGTGGAATGATGAAATGAGAGGTCCTGAGAGTTGAGATGGGATGTTGTGCGGGGATGGAAGGATAGGTTCTAATAGGAGGGGTGTGTGTGGAAGGATTGTACTTCTTTCAAGTCATCTTCTGAATAAAGTGCCCTTGAAATTAAGCTCATTTTTTGGTTCATGTCCATGCAATTTTCTTGGCAAGATTATAAAAATGGTTCAACATTACATGTTTTTCCTTCCCTTTTTCTACCTAATTTATGTTGATCTTCAGAGGTGGTATTCAGCAGGTTCTGATCAGTTCTGGAGAACCGGTAGAGGAAATTTGAGTGGTTTGGAGAACTGGCAAACAACATCTCTGACTGGAGATTTTACAATATCCTTCCCCTGCCATGCCCACCAAGCCACACCCAAAGAACTGGTAGTAAAAAAAAAAAAAAAAAAAATGAATTCCACCACTGTTGGTCTCCCATTCAAGCTTTAACAATGATCAACCTGATTTTGGTTTGTAAAATTAGACAAGTAGGTCTATTATCCATTATGTATCTTTATATTTTATGTGGTTCTTGATTTTTGTATAACTAAGAATTTCTGTACCCTGTCATTGAGATATGAAAATAGCTTTTTATCCATCTCCTTTTTCTCGTTGTAGTCTTTATATTCATATCATATTTGTTCATTATATTTTATTTTTTTTCATTTATAAAACTTTTATTTTCATTCCTATAAAGCATCAACAATTTCTTCTTTTCCTCGACTCCAGCCATTGATACATTTTACTCCAGACTTCATAGTACTCTGTCTCACCCTTATCCTTAACTTCCAGAGTTAATCTCTCCATCTCTGTGCAGACTCATATTTTCCTTATTATTTCACTTTTTGTAGGGGTTTCTTCATTCTTCTAGGTTGTAAATATGCACATAAATGTATATATATGCAAACAGAAACAAATATGTAACTATCATTATATCAACCACATAAGGAAAAAGGGAAAATTAACTGTTATATTTATTTCTATGCTATAGTATGTATGGCCAAAATGACAGCCAAGAAAGTTGCATTGTGTTCAACTATTTTTAATGTTTACTTAATGAAATTTATATAAAAAAGAGAGAGATGAAAATAGTATGTCTGTGTAACCTATTAATATTCAGTAATAAAGTATAGACAGTACATAAGGTGCTCTTATTCCTTATTCCCAGCATGATGTTAGCAGAAACATATGCTCAGTTTTATATTCCTAAAATTTTATTGCCCTATATTTGAAAGGTTATCTTCAGAAGGCCCTAGGAAATCTTGCATGTGACTGGCCCCACTTCTTGAGGTCATCCCAGATGGAATTAAGTCTGGATTACAAATTGGTGGGAAGGAGGATTCAAACATTATGGATTTAGACATTGTTCCTTTGCAAAGAAGAATGAAGCAGATCTCTCAATATTTGCAAATCCTTGGAAATGTCCTTGTATGGAATCACTATACCTTTGGAATACCTGGGGTACACAATTCTCTGTCTGGAGCAAATGATTTGTATATGGGTGTTGAAGGATTAAATATATACTGTGAGAAATTTATGCTAAATATCAGCTCTTGGTGTCTCACTGTGGGTGTTCATTGACAGTCCGCAGCCCATAAGAAATAATTTGTACCAATGAGTCAAATCCTTGTGCAAAGTTGCATTATGTATGTTTGACCTACTCAAGGTCTCCTTGGTTCTTAAAGACATGGTAGATAGCTCCAGATGTTTGCCCATGTGTCAAAGGTTTTGGAAACCACTAAATATATTTATTTAATTATTTATTTTATATATTTGTTTGTCAAATATGTACAAGATAACAAGTATGCATGAACATAAACAGGAACAAAGGAAGTAAATCCAGATAAATGGGGATAATAAGACAGGGATGCTAGGCACACTGGTGCGCTTATGCACGCCCCTCTTAGGTTCACGGTAGACAGTTTGAGATTGAAGCTTTGAGGGTTTGAGGCTGTAACAACAGGGTCGGGTAGGGCATTCCAAAACATTCCAGGAATTGACCACTCTGTTGTTGAGGTTGTATTTTCTGCAATTGGGTTTGGAGAAGTTTACCCTGAGTTTGTATCAGTTGTTTGCCCATGTATTATTGTGATTGAAGCTGAGGAAGTCATCAACAGGCAAGATGTTATATCAGACAATTTTGTAAACTATGCTTAGATCGGACCTCAGGCAGCGCAGTTCCAGATTGTCCAGGCCCAAAATTTCAAAATATATGAAGAACAAAGGAGCAAAGCAAATAATTAAGTGGAAGTAAATAAACAGGAAGGTTTCACATTCCAGTATTGCCAATAAGTCATACTTTTGTTTCCCTTTCAAAGAACCTATCCCCTGGAGTTGGCAGAGATTGTTAAATAGACTATTTTGATTAAAGAAAATAATATAAGTAGCTTTGTTTCCACATGGAAACCACTTCTGAACTTTATGCTTGAGGTGGAAAAAATGAAACTCTGATTTTGGATTTTACCAATTAGATTGATAGATACACATAGAAATGGCTGGTTTATATTATTATGAAAAAGCAAAATTTTTATGGTTCAATGTTGATGCCTTATTCTACTGCATCAAAGGAAGTTGGAAGTCAATACTATTTTTTCTTCATTATACCTTTCTTCACTTCTCTCTCTCCCCTCACTGGTTCCTATTTACTTTTGTATTTTATATCTTACCTTATCACCTGATAAAATGTTTAAAAATCAAAGAACTTATTCCCTTCTACATCTATCCAGATGCATTACTTCATTGCAATGGCATTTCTAAAGCAGAATCTTGCAAGCACAATGTGGATGGCTATTAAAGAATCCTTGAAATATCATTGGATTCTTGGATGTGAGGGTGTTTCTTTTTTAAACTCTCTTTTTTATATCATTACTGGATAAAAAGAGAAAGAAAACCTATTAAGCCAGAAATCCATATGGTTCCTTAAGCCAGGTGTCCCCAATCTCTGGGCTGCGGTCCACTACCAGACCATAACCTATTCACAATTGGGCCATGTGAGCAGAGGGCTCTGGTATGCACGTGTGTATAGCTCGACTTGTGCAAGTCAAGCTGTGCACGAATCAAGTGGCATGCATGTACTTTCACACCAGCCCACTGCTGATGCGGCCCATTTCCCTTCTCCATTCCAGCCAGGCTGCCAACTGGAAAAAAGCAAAATGATTTTCATGACTTTGTGTTCCAAAAGGCCAACTTACATTTTAGATCTCTGCAACATTCTCTTAGGGTACTGTTAAGTCTGGTGCATGGGTGCGAATGATGGAGACGAGCCGGTGGAAACAGTGAACTTCAACTCTTTATTTACATATTGTAACTGCTCAGCTCAAAGGCTGTTCAAACCTTACTTATATAGGCAACTCATTAACTACTTAACCAATTGCGAACCTGGAGTGCTAGCTCCTTTTAACCAATAGGAATGGTCTGTTAGTGGCCAATCGGATGATTCTAAACGGGCCAATCTGATCGGGCCATCAACAGCCAATCAGAAGTGCAGGGCCAGAACCCTGCACTAGACTTCAAGCTCAATGATAACTTTATTGGTATTATGCATTCACAACACCCCTTTCCCCCGGCTTCTGCCCACAGGGCACGGTTACATAGTCCTTAAGGTAGGATGGTTGTTTAATTAGTCTTTTCAATTTTCGCAAGGTACCAGTCGGTTGGCTGCACTCTTGCTGAGGTAGATCGTTGTTAAGCGATACGGATGCCTCTGGTTCAGAGTTCGCGTTCTCATTGTCATCAATATCACTGGCCATTTCCTGAGGTGCGTTCACTCCGGTCCCAGGTTCCTGTTCCTGCGTTTCCGTTCCCATATCAGTCTCTTCGAAGGGGTTTCCTTCGAATAATAATTCACTTTCCTCTGTATCTCTCCCCCCCTCAGTTTGGGCAAAAGGGAGTTCGGAATTGCAAGGTGGTAACCGCGATCGTAGCTGATCTATGTGGTGCTTCCAAAGTCTATCGTCAGGGCACCGAACGAGGTATGATCTAGGGATGGTTACGCAGATTACGGTTGCTTCCACCCACAGCGGATCACCCAAAAAGTTTTTAGCGAATATGAGATTGCCTACCTGGAAGGTACAGCATCGGCTGCTGGACCCGAGTGGCTTTTCGGGTTCGTAGGTTGGGTGTAACCGGTCGAGGTGGGAGTGGAGCTTTTGTCCCATTAGGAGTTCGGCAGGAGTTTTGTTGGTGACGCTGTGAGGTGTAATGTGCTGTAGGAAAAGTATACGGTTGATCTTTTCGTCTATGTTATCATAATCAATCTTTTGCAGAGTCTTCTTGATGAATTGAACCATGCGCTCAGCCCTACCGTTTGCAGCAGGGTGCACAGGCGAAGTGAGCGTGTGTCGAATGCCCCGGTCAGCCAAGTACTGCTGAAAAGGTAGGGCGGTAAATTGGGGCCCGTTGTAGGATACCAGGACGTCTGGTAATCCATGGGTTGCAAAAAGTCTTTCTAGTCTTTTGATGACTGCATCAGTGGTTGTGCTGTTCATTCGGTGAATCTCGAGCCAGTTCGAGTAGGCATCGACAGTTAGCAGGAATGTGTGGCCTTTGGTCGGCCCAACAAAATCCACATGGATGCGGGACCAGGGTCCCCGCGGTGTCTCCCATTCGGTTGGGGTTGCCTTTGGTGGAGCGTTGCTTACTTCTTGGCACCTCTTGCAAGTTTTAACCCATGATTCAATTTGTCTATCGATGCCTGGCCACCAAGCGTAGCTTCGTACGAGGCCCTTCATGCGCACGATGCCAGGATGTCCCTCATGCAAGGTTCTTAGCAGCATTTGTTGGAGTCGTTCTGGGATAACAACTCTATCACCCCAGATGACACAGCCCTTCTGTGAGAACAGCTCTGTTTGATGACTTTTGAATGGTGCAAAGTCGTCTGGTACTTGGTCCAATGGCCATCCGCGTTCCACCCACGTGAGGACTCGTGCCAAGATGGGGTCGCGTTTTGTTTCTCTCGCGATGTCATGGGCAGTCAATGGCGGCATGTGGAATGTCTCGATCTGCAACGCTGTCATCGTTGGTGCAGGATCGTTGATAGTTTCAGGGAGCAGTGTACGGCTCAGCGCATCAGTGTGGGGAATAGCTTTCCCAGGACGATATTGCAGCCGATAATTGTAGGCGGCCAAGAATTCTGACCAGCGGGTCATTTGGGGAGATAGTATGTAGGGAGTTGGTTTATCCCCAGCAATGATCCCCAGCAATGGTTTGTGGTCAGTTACAATGGTGAAATTCCGGCCGTACACGTATTCATGAAACCTCTTAACTGCTGACACAATTGCCAAAGCTTTCTTATCAATTTGGCTGTAATTTCGCTCGGTTTTCGAGAACGTCTTTGAAAAGTAAGCAACAGGGGCTTCGTTACCGTTAGGTAACACATGACTCAAAATGGCGCCCACTCCAAAAGGCGATGCATCACAGGTTATGTTTAATGGCAAAGTCTCATTGTACTGCATAAGCACGGTGTCCGAAGTCAGTAGTTTTTTTACATTACAGAACACCTGCTCTTCTTTGTGACCCCATACCCAGTTTGCTTTTTTGTCTAAAAGACGATGTAGCGGTTCAGCAACCATAGCTTTGTGCGGCAAGAACACAGTATAGAAGTTGGTGAGGCCTAGGAACGCCTGGAGGTCAGTCTTGTTCTGGGGTCTGGGAGCGTTCTTTATTGCTCTTAATTTACTATCAGTAGGGTGAATACCCTGGCTGTCAATTAGGTACCCTAAGAATTCAACACGGTCGGTACACATTTTGCATTTATTTTTTTTAACTTTCAGGCCTGCTTCCTGAAATTTTTGTAATACTAATCTTAAATGCTCCCGCAAAATTTTTTGAGTGGGGGCAGCAATAAGCACATCGTCAAAATAGGGGACAACGCCCTTGATCCCTTGCAATAGTCTCTCCATTAGGCTCTGAAAGATCCCTGGGGCTACACTGACTCCGAATTGAAGCCTTGTACACTTAAATGCGCCACGGTGTGTTACGATAGTCTGTGCCTGTGCCGTTGTTTCGTCAACTGGCAATTGCTGGTAAGCCTGAGCTAAGTCTAATTTAGCAAAGACTTTTCCACCCCCCAGGGAATGGAGGAGGTGCTGTACTACCGGCACCAGATATGGGTTCTGTTGCAGTGCGTGGTTCAGGGTGGCCCGGTAGTCCCCACAAATTCTAATGGAGCCATCCAGCTTAATGGGTGTCACAATAGGCGTTTCCCAAGGAGAGTGATCCGTTGGCTTTAAGACCCCCTGGGCAATTAACTTATCTAGCTGCTCGTCAATTTTCGGTTTTAGAGCGAATGGAACTCGACCAGGCTTAAGGCGGATGCGCGCTATCTTTGGATTCAGACTAAAGGATATCGGGGTCCCTTGTACTCGCCTAACTTTTCCTTGAAGACGTCCCTGAATTCACGAGCAAGGTCTTCCTCCCAGTCACGGCCACCGATTCGATTAATGCCTGCCACTTCGATGCCGAGTGGTGCGAACCACTGTAGGCCCAACAGGCTACGCTGGTCCTTATCGATCACCGTCAGGGGTAAGTACGCCATGCAGTTTTTGAATGTGACTCGGACTCGGCTGGATCCTGCAACCGGAATTCGGTTTCCCTGGTAGTCCTTTAGGATGAGCCGTTGAAATTGAAGGTCTTGGTGCCGGATTGTGGGAATGAGTTGCTTGAGGGTCTTCCATGAGACCATCGAGAGGGACGATCCCGAATCTACTTCCATTGGGAAGGGCCGATTTTCAATGTTCATGTTGACCCGAATTTTCTGAGCGTCTAGTGAAGAGGCATGGCCAATAGTGAGTATTTGGTGTACCTCTTCTTGTCTCGCTAGACGATTCACGGGCCGGTTTCCGTAGGAGTGGTTTACTGGTTCTCGCCTTACAGGGCAATTCCCTGTCGGTTGGCGGAGATTGGTTCCCTTCGAGGTCGGGCTGGGTCCAAGGAGGCTTCTGCAGACCCGTCTGATGTGGCCTCATTTCACGCACTCGTGGCAGAGTTCGTCGCGGAATTTGCAGTCAGAGCGAAAATGGTTGCCCCCGCAGCCTGCGCAGGGTAGTTGGAACTTTGGGCGTCATTCCCGATCGGTCCGTAGGCGATAGACCTCTTCTTCATCGCTGGGTGACGACGAAGAGAGGTCCTCATGATGGGCCATGGAAAGCTGCCCTTCTGCGCTAGGTGAAATTTCGCTGGCCGGCTGGTGGGCGTGAGTGCGATTTCGGCGTAAATGGGCAGCCGACTTCTTGGTTGCCTCCGCTGCTGTGGCTTCAGTTATGGCATCCTTAAGGGTAATATCGCCCTTTGCCATTATTTTGCTCTGCACATTTAGGGCGTCAAGCCCTAGGACTATCCTATCTCTCAAGGCTTCCTCCAGATCGGTGAATTCACACAAGCCTCCAGGTTATGGAGGTCTGCAACGAAGTCGGTGATGCTTTCTCCTTTCCACTGGTTCCATTGGTAGAACTTGTGTCGTCTTACGAGCGTTGGAACAGTGGGTGTATAGTGGGCCCTTTGTAGCGGTTCGAGGACGTCCCAGTCCATGATCTTCACTTCAGCCGGTTTTGCCAACGCCTTAGCCATCTTAAAAACCGTTGGGCCGCAGTGCGTCAGAAACACCGCCCGTTTCTTTCCAGCCGTGGCATCCTTTAGATTATTGGTTTCCAAGAACATTTGGAAACGATCCATGTAAGACTCCCAGTCTTCTTGAGCTGGATCGAACAGAGCGGGCGGGATGGCGCTGCTGGACATGGTTTCGCCATTTTGTGCTTCAGTCATGTGCTTAATTGGCTCTGATGTCATCCAATCCCATCCTCGTCACCAGTGTTAAGTCTGGTGCATGGGTGTGAATGATGGAGACGAGCCGGTGGAAACAGTGAACTTCAACTCTTTATTTACATATTGTAACTGCTCAGCTCAAAGGCTGTTCAAGCCTTACTTATATAGGCAACTCATTAACTACTTAACCAATTGCGAACCTGGAGCGCTAGCTCCTTTTAACCAATAGGAATGGTCTGTTAGTGGCCAATCGGATGATTCTAAACGGGCCAATCCGATCGGGCCATCAACAGCCAATCAGAAGTGCAGGGCCAGAACCCTGCACTAGACTTCCAGCTCAATGATAACTTTATTGGTATTATGCATTTACAACAGGTACAATGTGAATGTTCGGTATAGTTTCAGATGGAAGCATTTCCCAATGCTTCAGCAACTGTAGGTCAGATTTAAAAAAAAATGAAAAGGCAAAAGGTAATTGGAAGGAATGTATGCTTTGTTTCATGAATGCAGATTATTACTTACATCCTCCAGTCCTACATTTCCCTTAAAATAGACTTTGTAGAGTAATACACCCTGGGAGAACATATTCAAAATGGCCCTAATGAGTGTCAAGCTGCATTGGAAGGCAGTCTGAAAATTGTCCCATTAATTAATGGTGTAATTAAGATTTTGTCATTGACGTATCATATTTCTGACAGGACTGGCTGTCCTATGGATGCTTCTCCTCAGCTTGCAATCCAGGCACTTTCTGTACATAATAAATGGTAGCAATTTTGTGCCAGGTTACCTTGATGGGACCACCTGCATTGGAGAGAAAGAGAAACAGTTCTTTGGGCCCAATCTCAATAAAACAAACAGTTCTTTGTGCCCAATCTCAATAAAATCTCTTTGCTTAGATTGATGAAACTCTTCCCTGGATGACACACAAGTTTGTCACCATTAAACCATTAAAAAAAACCTCAAACACTATTATTTGATGCTCTCATGACCAAATTATCAATTAATTTCCAACTTTCATTTCTGTGCAATTTTGTATTCTTGGTTCCATTTACATATTAATGTGAATGTGGCATAGAACCATGAGATTAGAATATCTTGCTAAAGCTAATCGCACATAATGCATAATTATGGGACATAATTGTTGCAAAAAATATAAAACTGTCCAAGAGAATGGATTGAAAGAGTGCTATCTTCTGGCAATGTGAGAAATAAAACCATACTCTGCATGACCATGAGTAGACGACATGGCCAATGGTCCTTCCTAAAAATAGATGGTGCATTGAAAATAAATATCTGAGTACAAATGACTGCAATATAAACCATTTTATTCTGTTCTTCCTTTGGCAACAGATCTCTATTAATTCTACCATTAATAATTTATAGCCAGTGCAGTTAACAAGGACTTTAGAATTCAATCTTAAGGCAAAAGAACATAACTGCCAGACAGATTTTAACTTCCTTGTGCCTACATTGGTTGTGTGCTTTGGATTTATAACTGCACGTCCATGACTATACATGTGCTGTTTGCAAAGCTAAAGAGATAATGGTGTTTGTTTGTTTTTTGTTTTTTTGTTTTTGTTTTTTTTTGGGGGGAGAGAGAATAAATGCAACATATGGTTAAAATAAGATAACACTAAAAAATTCTGATGCATTTATTCAGGAGGTTTAAATAATGCTTTATATGCTGACTCAAACTGAAGGAAGAAAAATGTGTCCATGTGCCATGGGAAGTCTCTTTGGAATATTTTATTTAATATAGAGAGGACTCACTGTATTTGCACACTGAGAGGTGTTTGTCAGGGCAGGGTATATATTTAAAAAGTAATTTGGATGAACTGCATTAAATTTGGATGAACTGCATTAAAATAGGAGACCTTTCTGAAAATACCCTAACTTTGGTGTGATTCTGAGAACAAAAATGTGGCTGCTTTAAAATGGCACCTATTAACGAGTTGATTTACAAAACAACAACAGGTGTCCACAGAATGTGGGGGTCTGGGTAGGACGACAATAGGCTGCTTTAATGAAAATCCAAAATGTTTCTTCAGAATCATTTTTGAAGAAAATGCAACCTAACATTTTGCTATCTATGAGGGTTGCACTCAGAACATTGGGTAGCCACTGAGGAGGTGTTAATAGTAAGGAAAAGATGTCAAGATCCTTCAGGACAACTCTTCACCCACAGCAGAAATAGAAGGACAAGGCAATGGAAGATGCTGTTTTTCATGAACTAGCCGAGAATTCATGCAAAATCAACTCTTGCTGTAAAACAAGTTCCTGGAAGCCCACTAAGATGGTGACATAGACTTACAACAAAGAGCGGACAAACAGCAGAGCCCAGATTTTAAGAAAAAGTGACATAGGAATAGTAGTGGGTTCAAAAGCCAGAAGCTCTTCCTACATAATCCTATATCCTCAGATTGAGTTTGGAAGGGGGCACCACATTTCCTCTTCAGAGGTTTCTGGCTGGAGGAATGGAGTGTTAGCAATATTGGTTCTTGGAGCCTCTGAATTGTAAAGTTCTATATTAACCATAACTTCTTGAACATCTCTTTTGTTATTTAGCTTTTGAACTGGTTACTTATGCTATGTTTTTCTGCTTGAACTCCAGGCATTTTTTGATTGCATCATTGCCTGATGGGTTTTTGGGGGAGATAAACTTGGATAATTAATCCATACTTTTTCTTAAGACTTACGTCAGAACCAGGGGTGGGATCTGACAGGGTTAACTACCAGTTCGGTCATTTACAAGGTTCGGTGATTTACAATGTGCTTCCCTGCACGTTGCCCAGCGCCCGCCTGTAAATTGTCATCAGTATGCTGCATGCAGAGAAGCAGCCTTTCAAAAAGCCCTTTTTTCCTGCATTTTTAACTGTAGCTGTGCCTTGCACGGCAGCTGAAATTGAAAAAAAAAATCAGGAAATGAAGGTCAGGTAACAGCCAGGGTGAGCGGGTGGGCAAAAAACATCAGCAGACATAGAACTGGTTCTATGTCTTCTGCTCTTCAGAGCTACCGGTTCTACAGAGGTGGACAGAACTGGTAGAAACCCACCCCAGCTCAGAACATGTTGCTGGAAACTTGACTCAGGAGTTGCAGATAATCCAAGTGAGATGAAAAGTCTTACTGAATTACAGCACACAATTTCATAGCTACCTTTTTGTTCTCTTCCAAACATTGACTTAAACCAAAGGCTAAGGGTTGTATTTTTTACCTGGAGTAATACTACTGTGTCAAATTCAATCACTTCACATGATGTATCATGACATATCATGACATTTTTTTTTGCCTTTGTGGACCCAGGGTGGGCATGCCCTGCAGGTAATACATCTGGCCCGCGGGCAGCCAGCTTGAGAGGCCTGTACTATGTGGTCATATTAATTGCTCTTTTGCTATTGCATAGATGCTTGTCTATCATCACTTGAGTAAGGATCAGACAGAGCATGGAGACCATCTCTCTGACATCACATATTAGATGTCATTCTCTTTCTGGTGTCTGGTGACATATGTACATTGTGAATATTTCTAAAAAAGAGGATATTACTTATATAACTATCTGTCTAGAGCAGTATTTCTCCAGCTTGGGAACTTGAAGATGTGTGGATTTAAATTCCAAGAATGCTCCAGCCAGCATGACTATTGGGAGCTGAAGTCCACCCATTTTCAAATTGCCAAGTTTGAAAAACAATTGATTGGGTTGCATCATTTAGAGAAGAATACAACCGATGGATATTCCTTTTTTCTAGTATACAAGGAAAAGAAATGTTGCAAAGAAGAAAATCAGATTTTATAAGTGCCATAAACAGCTGCACAAAACCCCACATTTCATGACTCTTAGCTGGTCTCACATTGCCTAAGGAATTCTCTTCTTACAGAGGAAGAAGTGTGAATGTTTTTTTTTTTTTTTCTTTTCCCCATGATTGGATCCTCAGAGAGTTAGGCTGAGAGAACATTATCCGGAAGGCAAGAAGCCTTTATCCAGAAGGCAAGAAGCACAAATGTGTTCACTCGCAGAAGCCACACACACTGCATACCTTAGAGTCAGTCCTCCAGCCATAATTTATGTCTTTCTGATGATTGCAAAAGGCACGTATGACCATGTTATAGAAGGGCTTGTTGTCCTGTGTGCTGAGGCAATGATGCCTTGATTTCCTTTCAGACTCATAACTCAAGAATGGAAATAAAAGGGCTTGCAGCAGAGATAGCTTCCAGGATCTCTCTTCTTAGAACTGACATAAATCTAAGCTACAATCTGCCCTTGTTTTGATTTATCTAAGGATCAGCAGGAAACCAGATTACAGCTATGTCCTGCGGTTACTGCCAAATTTCAAAGGTGAAGATCCAACAGTTTCTTATGGAGTGAACACACTTCTAAGCCATTGCCTTCTTTTTGATGACTCAGTAGACGAACAATGATTTAAATTAAAATGGGACTCCATTACATTGGATCAGACATGGAATTATTTTCCCATAGGTAATCTGTACTTTTGCATTAAATCCATTACAGACTTTTATCCAGTTTGTGTCTAGTGGTGAATGCACGAGGCTAGCAATGGGGAGACTATGAGTTCTAGTCTTGCTTTAGTCAGGAAAACCAGTTTACTTCAGAGGCTTGTTGTTGTGGTGATATGTTTGCTGACTTAAGTTATTTGTAAAAAATAATAAAGGCAGGATATAAACAAACCAATAAAAGTAGATTTCCAGAATGTTCTGCTATGATTGCCATTCTAATGAAGGAAATTAAAAAAAATATATGATAAGGTGCCTAGTTCCTTCCATCATCATTCTACCCAAAATATCAGAACAATGCTCCTTTATGAATGGTCATCCATATTTAAGGTACCAGCTATTATTTTCAGAATGATAAGAAAATGTTCCACATATGAACAAACCTGAGGAAAGTACTCAGAAACAGAGCCACATCTGCCAATTTTCTCATTCTTGGCTGGAAATCTTTATCTATACTTCCTTTCAAAAGGCTTTTTAGACAGAACTTCTCATATTGTAAGATTCTTGCCTTATTATTAAAGTAGAAGCAGTCCTTGAAAGCAGATAATGTGTTGGAAATTTTTTCAGGCAAGGTCAGGCCAAACTGTTTTGATCCACAACCTTTTCTCCCTCTCATCATTTCAGTGTTTTCATTTATTGTTTGGCTGAAGATAAAATATTGGCAGCCAAATCAAAATATAGCTAATTTACAAATGATGTATATTCATTAACCATAGATTCTACTAATCTTCAAGGTAAAGTGTAAAGCTTTCTTAAAATTCAACACTGTGGGTTTTAACAAAATACTGTAGGTAATTATCTTGCCATTGTCTTCTGGATATTTCTTTAAGCTCTCAAGCCTCTCATCCTATGATTAAGCACTTCCAAGAAACTTCTGAGATCAGACATGAACAGTCTGAAATCTTCAGGGGTGGGATTCTACAGGTTTGCACTTATTCGCTAGAACAAGTTGTTAACATTCTAAGCAGTTTGGAGAACCGGTTGTTAGAAGAAATTACTGGCCTAATCCTGTAAGGAAGGCAGGAAGGAAACAAACATTCTGGTGTTGCTTACAGAAACTGCCTCTCCACTAATCCGTATTACATTCTTGGCAGGACTAGACTTCCTATTTCTGGAACTTCTCTGGAGTTTTTTTTCCCTCCTTTGCTGTGACTTTGCTTGTGTGGAATGACCATTCAAAGTTACAATGGCATTGAAAAAAGTGACTTATAACCATTTTTCACACTTATGACTATTGCAGCATCTCCACAGTCATGAGAGACCAGGCGAGGAAATGTGTGCCTCGATGTGAGTGATGTTAAGTTAGCCATGCCCAGCCAGTCACATTACCACCAAGCCACACCCACCAACTAAGCCTTGCCCACAGAACCGGATGTCAAAAAAATTGAATCCCACCCCTGGATATCTGGTCTACTTGATGAGAATCCTGGTAGATAAGGATTGAAATGGACCTGGCATTTAAAGATCCACTATGACAGGTATTGAGGAGGTGATAAGCTGCCTGGGAAAGATAAGGGAAATAATCAAAACCATAAAAAAGCAAAAGAATATTTTGGACATGTGATTCGACACTCAGAAAAATACTGTTCTCACCTCAATGGCACAAAGCTGAGTCCTCATCCTGCTAAACCCCTTTGATTTGATTTACAATGAATTTCCTCTCCAAAAAAGTTATGGCCAACATTCTTTCAAGATATTTCCCAATTACAAACTTTATCAGGCTTGGAGAGTGGACAGGCCAATATCTTTCAGACACCACGATACTTGGCAAGCATGCTGGAATGAATTAATTGTCTCTGCCTAAGCCCCACTCCCCTTTTGCTCCTCTTTTATTCTCTAGGGGAGGAGCCATACACCGTCCACTTGTGGCTTTATTCTGTTCCTCCCCAACCTATTCTCTGTCAGAATCTGCTGCCAGCTCTTCTGGTCTCTGTCAGGCCACAGCAAATTCAGCATACTTCACTTAATCCTCCAAGGAAAGATTGAAGGCAAACAAAGTCCAGGCAGAAGAAGAATATCATGGCTTCAAAATATAAGGGACTGGTTTGAACAAAACTCACCAGCACTTTTTGTTGTGGCTATTGAAAAAAAATAGGATTGCCAACGTGATTGCCAATGTCCAAGGATGCATATGGCACAAGAAGAAGATGACAGGTGTTGCATCCAACCTATGAATCTGGCTTTGTGGTTTCTATGATAGCAACTCAAACACTTAAAGCGACAATTACTTCCATACTTTTCATTATCTTTCAGGCATGCTAGCTTAAGGTTTTTTTGTTTTTTGTTTTGTATTGTCACATATTAACCATGGTGGAAAATGTGTTTTAATGTGCATTGCCATAATCTTCATTTTCTTGAAGTCAGAATGGAGTGACCATGCAGTTTTTGCTGCTTTCTCTCAGTTGAAGTGAGGTTCTACAATTGGGAAAAATAAAATGCCTACCAAAAAGTGTTCAGTAGGAGAGATTGTGTGTGTGTGTGTGTGTGTGTGTGTATGGCATTCAGCTTAGTTCGGGTATTTTCCCACATCATAATAGTTGTGCTTTTAAAGTTGTAGCAACATTTCAGCAGAATCTCATCTACCATCATCCTGCTTCTGTATAGTGTTCATCTGTGAGTCAGACTTTTACAGTGATTTCAGATTTAAATTTGGGGCAGCCTATTTTTGTGCCAGAATGGTTTTTTCTTCTTCCTGATTGGTTGGGAGTCTTGGTCTGTGTTTATTGGTCTTGGAGTTTGCTGTGTTCTGCTTGATTGGTGTTTCTGATATCTTCTGTCTTTTTTTTTTTTTTTGGCTCTTTTTGTATCTTGACTGCCCTACATAAGAGGTACTACAGACAAAATAAAGTAAGGTACTACACAGACATCACATCAAGACTGCCTTCAAAACAGACAGAAAAAGAGCAGCCAACCTTAGAAACCCCAAAGATAAAAATGACCTGGAAAACCAAGTCATATACGAAGTCCCCTGTGCATCATGCCCGGCCCCATACATTGGACAGATCAATAGAAGAATAAGTACCCACCTGGATGAACACAAAAATGCAGTCAAAAAGCTGGAACACACTTCCTCACTAGTCCAACACATGGAAGCCACAGGTCATAGCATAAACTTCAATGGCACCAAAACCCTAGCCACTATAGAAAACCCTAGCCACAGAATCATCAGAAAAGCCATAGAGATTGAAAAAAGACCAGAAAGCATGAACAGAAGAGATGATTCCACCAGGCTGTCAATCAAACAAAAAAAAATCTCCACACCATGAGCCAGGCAAACACCTGGGCACAAACACATCCCCCCTAATACCTCCAGCTCAAACACATCTCAACCAGGCACCCAGATGAAACCCAGCTTCCTCACTAATGATAGCTGTCCATTTATCCGAAGCCAAGCTGCACTAAAGGCCTTCAATAAAGTAACACAATGCTGCCAGCCAATCAAGATACAAAAAGAGCCACAAAATAGACAGAAGCTATCAGAAACACCAATCAAGCAGAACACAGCAAACTCCAAGACCAATAAACACAGACCAAGACTCCCAACCAATCAGGAGGAAGAAAAAACCATTCTGGCACAGCAATAGGCTGCCCCAAATTTAAATCTGAAACCACTGTAAAAGTCTGATTCACAAATGAACACCATACAGAAGCCTGATGATGGCAGATGAGATTCTGCTGAAACGTTGCTACAACTTTAAAAGCACAACTATTATGACGTGGGAAAATAAGCTGATATATATATATATATATATATATATATATATATATATATATATATATATATATATATATATATATATATATATATATATATATCAGCTTATTTTCCCATGTCATAATAGTTGTGCTTTTAAAGTTTTGTCAGAATCTCATCTGCCATCATCAGGCTTCTGTATAGTGTTCATCTGTGAGTCAGACTTTCACAGCCATGAAACTATACACTATACAGTAGCACAACACAGGAGGCTAATGGAAAAGAGATCAAAATACAAACGACCCAGGAAATTACAACGCAGGACCCAGGATACTACAACAAAAGATTCAAGTCCCAGCCACAAAAACCAACACCAGACCCAAAACAACAGGGGACACCACCACCAATCCCTCTCATCAGACTCAGGCCCAAGCTCATCCTATAAACGAAGGACAACCACCATCCAGAAAACAGACCACTGCTGCCTCGCCAGCTGTCACACACCCTGACCCCAAAACCAAACAAGCTGACACATGCCAAGAACACAGACCCAGACCCCAACCTTGAAGCCAGACTAAAACCCAGAATGCTACATCACAGCCACCCGCTCAGGATATCACATCAGAAAACCCAGGAAATTAGACCACAAGAACTCAAGAAGTTGCAACACAGCAAATGACCCAGGATATCACAGCACAAAACCAAGGATACCACAGCAATAAATCTCACAAGCTCATCACACAACCCATGACCCAAGCCATTACTACACAGGAGGCTAATGGAAAAGAGATCAAAACACAAACGACCCAGGAGATTACAACCCAGGACCCAGGATACCACAACAAAAGAACTTGCAAGCCCATCACACAACCCATTACCCAAGCTCTTAAAACACTATAGGCTAATGGAAAAAAAGATCACTACAAAACAAACAACCCAGGAGATTACAACACAAGATCCAGGATATCTCCACAACAAAACTCACAAGGCCATTACACAGCCCATTATACCAACATCAACTCCATCAATCAATCAAGAGGCAGCAGTGCAGCCAACCAGCCCAGCAAACCAGCCCCTACCACCAGTATTTATAGTGAGACGGCAGCTCCAATCACACACTGCTTGCACTGGCACGAAGCCGAAAGCACCAGCCTGAGGATGGTGAGTGGGACCTTGCCGAAACGTTGCCAAGATCCCCTTAATCTTACATGGGAAAGGTACCCGCGAAAACTTAAGAAAATATATATATATATATACTGTAAAAGTCTGACTCACAGACAAACACCATACAGAAGCCTGATGATGGCAGATGAGATTCTGCTGAAACGTTGCTACAACTTTAAAAGCACCACATGGGAAAATACCCGAAGGTTCTCACGGGTATTTGTATGTGGATCTTTAGTTATTCGAGTTTTCTCTCAGAGTGATGTGAGTTTCTTCCTTTTAACTGCTAGTGGCTGTGTGACTTGATTGCGTGGAGGCTTGGCTGTGTTCTGATTGGCTGGAGGCATGTTCTGTTCAGGTGGGGGCTTGGTTGTGCTTAGGTTAGTCTTAGTTGCTGGGGGATTTGAGCTGGTGAGCTGTGATCTTGCTGTTTGGCTTTGAGTTCGTGGTCGTGCTGCATCTTCATGGTGGGGGTCAGTTCACTTCATGTGTGGCTCAGAGGGGTTTGAAGTGGGTAGTGATGCGGCTGCAGTGCGGCTTCTGGTCCGTGGTCGTGTCTCATCTTCTGTGTGGGTGTGAGTCTGCTTTCTACGTGGAAGTGTGGTGGTGGCATCTTGTGTGGCTCTCAGGGGTGTGGGTCTGGTGTCATTCTTCATGTTAGGTACTCGTCTGTTCATGAGGGCGGGTTTCCAAATGGCTGGTAGGCGGGAGGTATCATCTCGTTTATTCATGCTTTGTGGGTGTTTTTCTATCTTTATGGCTTCTCTGATTATTCTGCTGCTGATTATTTTGCTGATTATTTCTGGCGATAGTTCTGGTATTTTTAAAGTCAATTGACTTTATTTTTAAAGTCAATTGACTTCATTATGCACAATTTACTATGTTCACCGCTAAAACAGTCTGATGTGCAAAATGTAAAACCAGAAAAAACACAAAGACTAGTTCCTGTTGCATTGTATTTATCATTATGCTTTGAAGTTTGACAAATTTGCAAGAGGAACTTTGAGATTTAAAGATTTGCACTTCCCCTGAAAACTGCTTGTTGTTTAAAGCATTTGTAAAAATGTTAGATGCTGCCTCCAGCCATCATTATTATGTGGGAAAGACAATGAATTTTAAGGTTGTCTTTAATCATTTCCCCAACTTGCTTTCCTTTCTAGAATTCACGTCTCCAAAGTACAACACTAGTATCACAAAATGTGAACCAGCTGGAAACCTATTTAAAAGGAGTCTGTTTGCAAACTGAGATGCTTTCTGTTATCATTTATCAAATCATATGGCAAGGACAGTGCTAAAAATAGAAACACATACCAAGGAAAGATAATGTCGTGACTTTTTAAAAGGCAAATTGGGCATTTCTGAATATATTTCCTCCTGAATTTCTATAATTTAACATTCAGCATATTTATCATCTTAATTTCAGTTTGCTGGTGCAAGTTTGCCCCCCTTCCCTTGTTCAGGTTTTCCCCCAATTTTGAATACCATCATGGATTAACCTAATCAATCATTGGCAACAGGAAAATGGTGTAGACTAGAGATTGTTGGCCAAAACATCCAGAGAGTTCTCTGTTCATCTTCTCATATTACAATGGAATGTGTGGATGGGTGTATAACAACTTGCTTTGGCCAATTGATGACAGCCAACTGACCACAGTCAACTTGCCATGGTCAACTTGCCATGGTCAACCCTTTGGGTTGTGTTGAACTTTAGAGGGGTGCTTCATTCAATTAATGAGCTTATAGTAACCCTTCTGTTGCTAAAATCACAAGACAGTAGTTGCATGATTATTGAAGAAATGGTGGAATACAATAATTAAGTAAAGGATATCAAAGGAAGGGCAAAATAAAATGTGAATGAAAAAATAATAATGTTTTAATTATTTTAAATAATTAACTTTGATGGTTGAATTGTCCTTTGATGAATTGTCCCACTGTGGTGAGTTAGTTATGGCGAATTGACCATAGAAAGATGGATATTGTGAGTTGGCCATGGTAAATTGGCTGTGTAAGTTGTTCCATTCTCTGTGTGAACAGTGAATGGTCTTGAAGAATTCATTTGACTTTTTCTGAGAATTATCTATCCCTTCTCAGAGTCAGTTGGTATGGGCAAGAAAGAAAAGCTTTTTGAAGGAAAGAGGGAGAGGGGAGAAGGGAGAGAGAGAAATACCAAAGGAAGAGATTTGGTACTAAATTTACCCATTGCTGACTTCATTGCAGCTACTGCACTGACACCTTGAGGATATACAGTCATTGGCAAAAAAGAAAGCAGACCATGCCGGAAGCTATAAAGTCACTTTTTCTTCCAAAAGCTGAGACTAAATTATATGGTCCAGACTACCCTTATTATTCCCCCATGACTATGAAACTGTAGGAAATGAAAAACACACATTGACTTTGGACTTTGAGATATAATTTGAGTGTGGTTAAAAAAATTCATGCACCCATCGCAACAATATAAAGATTTGACAAACCATCATCATTTGAATAAGTAAAATGCACATTTTAAAAAGGATAACAGAGAGGGCCACATCTTTCTTTTTCAGTTCAGTATATTTACTTAACTTTGTAAAAGATGCTTTATCTTTCATCTGCATTATTATTATCTCTTTGGGTTGCGTTGAGCTTTAGAGGGATGCTTCATTCAACTAATGAACTAAGAAACCCTTCTGTTGCTAAAATCACACTTTGCTCACATGCCAGGAGTCGTTTTCAGAGAATCAGGTGATCTGCCTTGAAATTTTGATTATATGTTAAGCACCATTCAATTCCATTTATAATTCTGTAATAGTTGAAATCTAGCTGATCCTGTCAGGGTGAGTTTTTTTTTAACTAATTTCTGAATTCCTCATCAATGGAAAATTTAGAGGGTATAATAAAAGAAAAAGTATAAACTTATTTAAAATATTTGCAGGCTACTTTTACAGGCAAAAAAAAAAAAGCATTTCAGGAAAGGTTGCAACAGAGCGAAATATCAATATTGTAACATTACAAGCAGAGTCAATTGCTAATAAGAGTTAATATTAAAAACACCAAGATCGCTAACAAAGTGAAATGAATTCCATTTATCAATAAAAACCTTCAGATCAAACCACAAAGAATAAATCAGGCTTTAAGATTCCTCGGAAGAACAATAAGGACTGACCAGCATACCCAAATTGGTAATAATTTCCACACCTATTAAAAATTTGTCCTCAAACTCATCTCTTATTCCTACCAAACTAATTATCTTCAAGGACTGGTGTGTAGTTAACCATTTCTTCCCAACATTTACCCCAGTTCAAATGATGGAGTAGCTATAGAAGAGGGTACAAAGAACAATCAGTTGCATGGATAAGTTGAAATGGAAAAGACACACACACTTTCATTTGGAGTACTCATGCTGTACACTTAATTGGGCTTTAAAGACAAGTGTTATGCTACACTTGAAATGCTGGAGTGGAAACAACAGATATTAGAAGATACAAGAAATGATGATCAGTAGGTTTATTGTTGTTTTCAAATTGTGGTGCTGGAGAAGAATCTTCAAAGCCCCTTGGACTGCAAAGAGACCAAATCAATTAATCCTAAAAGAAGTCAACCCTGACTAGAAGGACTGATATTGAAGCTGAATCTCAAGAACTTTGGCCACCAATTGAGAAGAGACGATTCATTGGAAAAAGACTCTGGTGTTGGGAAAGATGGAAGGCAAAAGAAGATGGATATAGCAAAGGATAAGATGGTTATGTTGTGGAATGGCAGTAAACACTGAGGCAGACACGGAGCTAACAGTCAAGAAGCTTTATTCAATGAATATAGGGTTGCCACGGCTGGCGGGGCTAACAGGCAGTCAGCTGGCGGCAACAGCTGATGCCGTTTGACAGCTCCTTTTATAGCCGGCTGTCAAACGGCATCAACCAATGGGAGCAGTTCGCGTTCCTGCCAGAAACGCAGACCTGAGTGAAGACTGCAGGTCAGTCTACTAAATGCAACGGGTTAGATAGTATCACTGACACAACAAACAATGGGCAAACTCTGGGAGACAGAGGAGGACAATGTCTGTGGTTCATGGGATCATGAAGAATTGGACATGACTTAATGACTGAACAACAAATACAAAGGTTTACTGTAGAAAAGCATTTTAAATAACTTCAATGATTATTGAATGTCAAATACCAAATCTTTGTAGAGTGAAACAAAGCTTGAAATTCCCGCATCTTTCTCCCACTCCCCTGACATATTGGCACATAAAAAAATCTTTGTTGGTCTAGAAGGACAAATTCTACTTGTCTTTTATTTTGATAACAAACTGATGTGGTATCAGATGTCCAGCTAGTAGAAGTTGTTACAAGTGTGTGTGTGGGTATGTGTGTGTGCACGCACGTGCATAGGCTTTTCATCTGAAACAAGTTTGACTGTTACTGACCCACCCATGTTGTTTTTTTGTAACAGTAGGGAAATGTCTTAAGAATTTTCTCTCGGTGGCCACCTATCTAACCAAAACTGATCAGACAAGTTCAGCCAACTTCTATCACCTGTTAAGAACAAAATTAATTTCAAATTTCCATTTTCAGTTATTATTGTGGGTACAGTTGTTCTTTTGGTGCAATTGTGAAGCAGCTAAAACTCTAAAGAGGATAGTTGACCATTACCAGCAAAGAATTACCCGTTGCTAAGATCTGTGGAGAAAAAACTATCTTTGGATACATAATTGATATATCTATCAATTAGCTTTGCATGACATCCTGTTCAAAAAGTTTTGAATTAAACAAAAGAGTTTAAAACAATACCTTTAAAAATAGTTCAATGTATGCGTGACATTAACATTTTTTTTTTGTCTGAAACATGATGGAACACATCTGATTTCATATAACTGTAAGAAGGAATTTTGCTTGTTTATGACATTTTTATGCAACTTTCCACCATTGGGGAAAAGCTACCAATGCATTTCTTCTTTTTAAAAGGTTCTGCTCACAATTCTGGTATCTGTTATCCAAAAAACATGGCAACTTTAATGATTAATGATCAGCTCTCTTCTGCTGCAAAGAGTCACATTTATGCCCTGCTGCTGTGGAGTTTATTTTGTTTAAAGATCACTTGTTTTCATATGCTGTACTGTTCTCCTAAAGCCACTAGTGTTTGATTAGAAAGTGTGAGTTTCAGTCTAACCATGTGGAACTGTAACCAGGATATTCAAATCTATGTTAGAAAACTTCATTTTTAACTCACTGCAGGGAGCTAATAACACAGTGAGATCACAGTTTAGCACACATATTGCAAAACCTAGCAGAACTCTGTAAGTTGGAAAAGGAATGGAAATGCTGAATCTAATGTAACTTGAAATAATGGGTTTAAGAAAGCAGTACAGCCTGGTAGGAAATTATTATGAAATTTCTTGATAGATCTGTAATCCTTTACATCCAGATACCAACATTATGTTTTCTTCCATTTTTTTTATGAATGTGTTCTGTACATTGTATTTTGGATGATGGAACGGTATTGTTCACTTGTTAATTTATTGGCCCCTATATGTTAATGATTCTATTTCCCCTCCATTTTCTTTCTCTTTCTCTCTCTCTCTCCACCCCACAATATTATTTTTTTTAAATTCTGATTTGGGTTTTATTTAATTCTAAAGAGCCATTGCATAGTTGTCAGATTAATCAAATAATTAATGATGCACCATTAATGTTAAAAGGTAAAGGTTCCCCTCACACATACATGCTAGTCATTTCTGACTCTAAGGGACGGTGCTTGTTTTGTCCTGGGCATGGGTGCAAAGAACGGAGACGAGACATCGGACGGTGACTTCAACTCTTTATTTAACAAGAAAGAATGGAGCAAAAGACCTGGGCAACAGTAGCTCTTTTATAGAGCTTGCTGCCGTCAAACAACCAATGAACTGAGTCTATCGCTTTCACAAGCATCCAATCAGGAGTTTCCGTTAACAGCCAATCAGACTGGCCAAGCCTGACCAATCATGACTCGCGATTCACGGGCCAATGAGAATTGCAGGATTAGAAGCCTGATGTAAGACAAAGCTGTTTTAGGGTTGTGATGGTTTAATCCATAACACCCTTCCCCCCTTGGTTCCGTCTGAGGGGTGGAGTGACGTATTCTTGCAAATAGGCAGGTCGCTTCACCTGTCTGCTCGACCTGTGCTATTCCACCGGGTTCTGTTCTGGTTCTGGTTCTGGCTCCGGTGGGCTATCCGCTGAGCTGGATAGCGAAGACTGTGGTTCCGGGTTGCTCTCGTCAGCGCTGTCTTCTGGGTTCCCTGGATCCACCTCCATCATGGTGCTGTCACGTGGTGAGGCCGCTCCCTGGTTCGGTTCTCCCTCGGATGGTGAGTATCCCCTGGGCTGTTGGGTTTTGATTTCTTCTTTGTCCTCCTCCATGTTCCTTCCCCCCCCCCCAGCTGGAGGTTCCGGCACTAATCTGGAACGGAGTTGGTCAATGTGGCGTTTCCACATCTTACCGTCTGCCGTTTGTAGGCAATAGGATCGGGGTCCCGTAAGTTGCATTATGGTAGCGGGACCCATAATGGGTCACCCAAGAAGTTTTTCGCAAACATGAGGTCACCTTCCTGGAATGCCTGACACTTGCTGCTGGATCTCAGGGGTTGTTCTGGCGTGTAGTTTGGGTGGAGGCGATCAAGATAAAAGCGAAGTTTCCGGCCCATCAGGAGTTCTGCTGGGGTTTTATTCGGGTTCCGGTGGGGGGTTATGTGTTGGATAAAAAGCATTCGGTTTATTTTGTCGTCAATGTCACCGTGGTCCATTTTGTACAAAGTCTTTTTTACAAATTGAACCATTCGTTCAGGCCTACCATTGGCTGCAGGGTGAGCTGGCGATGTTAAAGCATGGCGGATGCCCCGATCTACCAAGTATTGTTCGAATGGCAGGGCAGTGAATTAGGGGCCATTATCTGAGATGAGGACATCAGGAAGTCCGTGGGTAGCGAATAGTTTATTCAGTTTTTTAGTGACTGCATCTGTGGTGGTGCTTTCCATTTTTTGGACTTCAAGCCAGTTTGAATAGGCATCCACCGTTAAGAGGAAAGTGTGTCCCCTTGTGGGTCCCGCAAAATCAATGTGGATACAGGATCACGGACCTCGAGGCATTTCCTACTGAGTTGGGGGAGTCTTTGGAGGAGCGGGGCAAGTCTCCTGGTGTTTACTGCATTTTGCTACCCAAGTTTCTATTTGTCTATCTAAACCAGGCCACCACGCGTAACTCCTGGCCAGTGCCTTCATCCGCACGATGCCTTGATGTCCCTCGTGCAGCATTTTCAATACCCTATATTGTAACTTCTCTGGGACTATGACTCTGTCTCCCCATAATATGCAACCTTTCTGGGAGAACAGTTCTGTTTGACGATTCTTAAATGGCTTGAATGTGTCATCGGTTGCACTGACCGGCCAACTGCGTTCTACCCAGCTGAGGACTCGTGCCAAAACAGGGTCCTTTTTTGTCTCTAAGGCTATGTCTCAAGCGGTTAATGGTCGTGATTTGAGGGTTTCAATTTGTAGTACAGTTATGGTTGGAGCAGGGTCCTCTATAATGTCTGGTAGTGGCAAGCGGCTCAAAGTATCAGCGTGGGGAATGGTTTTCCCCAGGCGATGTTGCAATTAATAATCATAGGCGGCTAAAAATTCTGACCAACGTGTCATTCTTGATGATAATATATGGGGAGTTTGCTTGTTTCCCGCCAAAATCCCAAGTAGCGGCTTGTGGTCTGTAATTATGGTAAAGGGTCTCCCATATACATATTCATGGAAGCGTTTAATTGAGGATACAATAGCGAGGGCCTCTTTATCAAGTTGACTATAGTTCCTTTCAGTTTACACAAAGTTCTCGAAAAGAATGCAATGGGTGCCTCATTTCCATTTGGGAGGACATGGCTTAAGATGGCTCCTACTCCAAATGGTGAGGCATCACAGGTAACCGTCAAAGGGAGAGTCTCGTTGTATTGCATTAATACGGCATTGGAGGTTAAAAGGTCTTTTATCTCTTTGAATGCTTTCTCTTCATGCCGTCCCCAAACCCAAGGAGCCTTTTTATCGAGAAGTCTATGTAGGAGTTCGGCTATGGTTGCCTTCTGGGGCAAGAAAATGTTATAAAAGTTAATGAGTCCCAGGAATTGCAGGATTACAAGCCTGCTGTAAGACGAAGCTGTTTTAGGGTTGTATCACTGCGATGGTTTAATCCATAACAGTGCTCATTTCCATTACAAAACCAAAGAGTCACTGCTGTCCGAAGATGTCTCCATGATCATGTGGCTGACATGACTGGTGAACGGAATGCTGTTACCTTCCCACCAAAGGTGGTCCCTATTTTCTACTTGCATTTTACATTCTTTCGAACTGCCATGTTGGCAGAAGCTGGGACAAGTAACGGCAGCTCACTCTATTATACAGTACTAGGGATTCGAACTGACGACCTTTCTGATCGACAAGCTCAGTGTCTTAGCCACTGAGCCATCATGTCCCCATTAATGTTAGCCATTCATAATTGGCTAGTATGGCTGTTTATCTGTCTGTCCGGGCTTGGAGCTTCTACGTGTTCTGCTGGTAAAGTTGGTTTTATTACTTGGTTTTATTACTTGGTTTTTTTTTTCCAGTGAAACTGGTCTATCAGGGCAACCAAATATGGGATGAGCATACTGCTTCCACTTTCGTCTTTCAGCCCCAAACCAGGAGCCTTTGCAGACAGTCACTTTCATAACAAACTATTTTTGTATGTGTTTAATTTATATTTTACTGACAAAGAAATAAAGGGAGACTAGTATAAATTTATTTCAAGCTATTTAGTTCTTGTCAGCTAGCTATATCCTATTCTGGGATAGGATAGATAGATCCTATTCTGCTCCGTCCCATATTTAAGTAGACCAGTTGCCCTGATAGACCAGTTTCACTGGAAAAACACTTAATCTCTCTCCTGGTGTAGCCGAAGATAGCCCATGGCTTAGAGGTTAATACATCTACCTAATATTCAAGTAGACTGGGTTCGAATCAAAGAAAAGGGTATAGCTAGCTGACAATAGTTAAACAGCTTGAAATAGATCTATACTAGTTTCCCTTTATTTTTTTGTCTGTAAAATATAAATTCAAGACTTGGCTTTATTATTTAGACTTCATGATTTACATGGTTAAATGATGTTTTAAATTTGTATACTGCCTAGAGCAGGGGTATCAAACTTGCGTTGTCACGGTGGCATCATGTGACATAACACAACTTTTTACCCCCTTTGTTAAAGCAGACTTGGGCATGGCCAGCATATGATGCATCCGGCCCACGGGCCACAAGTTTGACAGCCCTGGCCTAGAGTAACTGTTGTGAGGTATGCAGCTATCTGAAATCTTTTATTGTTATTGTTTTAACTATTCATTCATGTCTGACTCCTGGTGGCTTTATACTTGACCTGCTACCATGTCAAACACAGTTTATTTCAGTTGTTGGATGTTCATCTTTGTATCAGTTTTAATGTTATCAAACCAGTGTCTTGTTTGCTTGCCCCTTCCTTCTTGTTCCTAGTTTCATTGTCTTCTACAATGAAAACTGTATGTGTGACTAATAAATAATATTCCTGCATGGATAAAGGATGTGGACTTCATGGCTGAAAAAGATCCTTCCAGTTTTGTGACTCCACGAGAAGACAATGAAGATAGAGTGGGATGCATCAAGTGCTGTTATACTATCAATTTTGCTCCTTCTGGAGGAGATGCACATGAAAAATGCAAGTTACTCTTTGATATAGCACCCTTTAGGTCCCTTTGACAAACCCATCACTAACACACCCAAGATTATGACCACAGATAGTTTGTGAATAATTGGGCTTTAATTATGAGCTCTTTGGAGTCATGAGGTCTAAACAGATTATTGATAGATGTTGGCAGATCCCCTGCAAATTATGAAACCTGGAAGAACTATCTGTAAAAGCAACCAGGTGGAAAGCCACCAAGAAAGATGAAGGAGGGAGATAGGATAGAGACAACTGTGAAAAGAGAAAGGATGTTGAATTCAAAGGAAAAGAAATTCATGCATTCACAAAGCTCACAACTAAACATAGAGACAAACATACACATAGAAGGGGGTAGATGATGCATTCTACATGTGCTTGAGCAGAGGACTTCCAAGGTCTCTTCTAACTCTGCTCTTCTGTTTTTAACTCATTCTTATCTGACAGGAGGCATTTTGTGAAGTAAACTACAGCTATCTTTTCTTTTAAAATGTATTTCTGATCCCATGATGCAATTAAAGACAAATATAACTAAAATTGAGCAGCATTGCAATACCTATTATATATACACTGAGCCATGGTGGTGCACTGGTTAGAATGCAGTACTGCAGGCTATTTCTGCTGACTGCTGGCTGCCTACAATTTGGCAGTTCGAATCTTACCAGGCTCAAGGTTGAACTCAGCCTACCCTCCTTCCGAGGTGGGTAAAATGAGGACCCAGATTGTTGGGGGCAATATGCTGACTCTGTAAACTGCTTAAGTGGTATATAAGTCTAAGTGTTAAGTGCTATTATATATGCCCATAAATATATTAATCAAACATTAATAAAACACACAATTGGTTTCTGAAAATTATCTATCTATCCTGAGAAGCTTGATATGCCCCCATTAAATTTTTTACTGTCCTTCCCTTCCTTCTTTTCCTTTTAGTTTTCCTCTTATTGCTCCTTTCCTACCTATTTTTCCTTCCTTCCTTCCTCCCTTCCTTCTTCCCTCCATTTCTTGATCCATCTATCCATTCATCCACCTTCCCATCCCTGTCTTTCTCATTCTCTCATCACAACATTTCTCCATTTGAATACGGAAGAATCTGTTAATGTATCTGTAGAGAAAATACTTCAAGTGCCATTTGGATTCTTGACCAAAAATAAGAAGGTCCTTCTTCCATTGTGTGTCCATCCAATAAATGATTCATCAAGGAAAAAGTGCTTTGATAGGCCTGTGTGAAAACTGCACAACATTATCAGTGTGCTATCCTGTTTACACGACTATGTGTAAGTCTATAGGGAGATACAAATTGAAGTCTACTCATAGTGATGGATCTTTCACACTCTGGGCTGGCCAGTGTTACTCAGGACAATCTACTGAGGGACTTGTAAGGATTCTTGGAAGGCCAGGTATTAAACCAAACTGACAAAACATGTTGGAATAAGCATTGGAGAAAAAAATTAAAAAGTGGAAATCTATTTTTCCATGGTTTCTAAAGATATGCTCTTAACAGCTTCCATCCCCGATTTCATGCATTTTTTAAAATAAAAAATATTCATCCAAAACTAATCTATTGTTAATGTTAATTTTTTCTAAGCAAAACCTAAAATCCCTGGAAGCTGAGAAATCCTTTCTCATTTCTTGTCACAGATCAAAGTATAGAATACCTTTTAATCTTTCATAAACTCATGTTTAATGAGAATTATAGCCTCAAATTGCATACCTTTTCTCTAAATTATTTGGCCTAAGAGCTACTCCTACAATCCAACTTACTTTATTTAGAGTCAGAACTTTTTTTCCTGCAGGATCAGAAAAGCCACATGCTAAAAACAGATAACTGAGTTTAAAAGAAAAAAAAAAAAAAAACTAAAGAAAAAAATATTTCACAATTAGAAACATATCTTTCATATAACACCACCTTATAATGGAAAAGCAAAATCAGTACACAATGGGGCTTTTATTTGTTTTTACAAATCTTGAAATTTTAATAGAAACAGAAAAGACAGCTCAATTACTTAGAGGAAAGAAATAATACAATAATAGCTAAGTAGGAATAATTTTCTCCCTCACACTCCTAGAATTGTGCTGTGTGTTGCATAGGAATTTATTTATTCATGGGACTTATATGGCCATTTTATGTCATACAAGAATCCTAAGTGGCGAAGAAGGCGGAGCCTCCTCGCCGACGGACGGTAGATCGCAACTCTCTGTGACTATCGTTCGTGCTCTTTTGTCGGAGAGCCCCAATTATCCTGATTAGGGGCTGAAACTGCCTTGGAGGGGCAGCGGAGTGAGAGGAAGCAGCAAGCCTGTCTGTGAGGAGCCGCATGTCCCCTCCCGGGCTTGGCTTTTTTTCCTCCCGAAGACGACTGCAGCGATGGTCTAAAATGGCCATCCCGAAGAGGATGACTCAGCTTGACTAAGATTTGTGCAGGAGGGAAGAAAGAGGTGAATAACATCTGAACCGGGACAACTGGGCAGTATAACCAAATAAAAGTACCCCGGGATTAAGGTAATATGGAATTTTTAAGAAAAGAAAAGTGAGCTGCGAAATTACAAAGGGACAGAGAAAAAAAAAAAGGAAAATATTTTGACAGCTAAATGGTGCTTCGAACCGGGAAAGGAAGAAGCTGGAATTAAAGATTTAATGAAATTGGACTAAAATAATTTGGGAATAATCAAGTATAAAATTAAAGCTGGACTTAATATTGCCAAAGAATAATAATAATAAAGTTTATAAATTGGAGACTGGATTGTCTTGGAATATTGAGGTTCGAAAACCTTAAATAAAAATATAGGGGAAAAAAAGTGAAGACTTCGTATAATGGAGAGTGTCACCTTTTGATAAAAAAAATAGTTTAAATAAAAAGGAAAGCATTTTGTTTTTGAAAGAACTGGTATAAAATTACAGAAATATTGAAACAAAGTAAGAATTTTAGAAAGTGAAAGCAGAACCAGAATAAAGGAAAAGCAAGGAAGGAAAGATTGTTTGTGGGACTGACTGATGTTTTTGGTATGAACCCTGAACTGGAATAGCTGAGAACTTTAAAAAATTGAAAGAAGAAAGAAGGAAAGTAAAAGTGGTTTGTTTTTTTTTTTTTTTTGTTTTTTGTTTTGTTTTTTGTGGACTTTGAGGATTATAAAATATAAGAATGATGATATCTCTTTGGGACTTAAAAATGGAACTTAAAAATATGAGAGAATTACTACAGGAAAGAGGCGAATCACTTTGCTCTGTGCTAGAAAAAATGGAAATGGCGATTGAAGAACAAGAAGAAAGATTCTCAGAAGAGCAGGAATTGACTCAAGGAGAAGACATTTTGAATGGACAATTAACACAAAGAACATTACAAAGAAGTGGGGAAAGAAGAAAGGTTAAAAAGTTGAATTTTAAGAAAGCAATTAAAAGAGGGAATAATTGTGAAGTTGGAAAAGGCAGGAAGATTCAGCAGAAAAGGGAAAGGGAAAATATTAAGGAGATAAATTGGAATGAGAAAAGTCATGGGGGAAAAAGAGGGAGGAGAAACAGTGAGACCAGTAAAATGTTGAAAGGAAATTGTTTCTTTACAATTAAAAGAAGGAATACTTGTGAAGTCAGGAAATGTAGAAAGAATGAGAAAAGACATGGGGAAGAGAGCGGGAGGAGACTTGGGTTCGCTCCCTAGACAATGCGCCGGAGAAGCAGTAAGAAACAGGCATGTGACAGAAAGAACCACAGAACTAGTAAAATGTTGAAAAGAAATTGCCTTTTCAGAGATAATAGTTGATGAATTAAAAGGGGGATTCTGCAGGGTGACAAGGGGTAATAAGAATATTTCTGCAATTAAAAATATTTAGAAAATAGGGTAATATAGATATTGATAACTCTTATTAAAGGGGGGGAAATATGCTGTGGAATCCAATTGAGAAGATGTAATGACTAATGGTTTATTGGGAATTAAGATGAGGGAATAAAGGTATATTCTAATCATTAAGGTGTCACACTCAAAATAGTAAAAGAGGGGAAACTTATCCTTGTTCTTTTTTCTTTTTGTGTGGGTGTGTTAAGATCTGTATCAATTTAGAACTTATTAAATGTGTGTAATTGAAAGGGAATGTGACAGATTAAAGAACCAGCTAAATTAATAAGTTTAATATAGATTATTAAAAGCAAGGAGAGACATTGGTAACTTCATTATTACCACTATTAGGCAAATATATATTGTTTATTTGTATTTTTAAAATAAATATTAAGGATTATATTTGAAATAATTGAAATGAAATTAAATGTTTAGATTGGGATTAATGAAAGAATTTAGAATTAAACCTTATTAATATTTATTAGGTAAATACAAATTGTTTATGTTTAAAAACAAATACTAAAGGATTAATTTGAAATAATTGAAATGAAACAAAATTGATTGAAATTAAGGAAAGAGGCTACAATTAATGTGTTTGTTTCTCTCCCTACTGAAAATTTGGAATGGAAAAGGTAATAATAGAATTAAGTATGCATATATCATTGTATAATTTCTGTCATATTTGTATGTAAAGATGATGACCCGGAAATATGTTGTCCACCAAAAAGAGATTTTTGTTTTTAATGTGAAAACTGAATAAAGTTTGTTAAAAAAAAAAAAAAGAAGAATCCTAAGTGGCATCCAGCAATCCATAAAAATATATTTAAATGTATACCATTTCTCCTGGGCTAAACATCCTCACAGCTCAGCCTTCCAATCCTAATCCATTGCTTCCCGGCCTTCATAGGTTTTGAGGCAATAAATGATTCGCATTAAGCAGTTAGCTACCTGGAGTTACATTACTGATTAAAGTGGCATGTCAACTGATAAATGAATAATAATTAAAAGCCATTATGGGAAATTGTATACCCCAAATCATTACATTCCTTTAAAAAAAAAAAAAAAAGCTTCCCCATTCTAAAAATATTCCATACCATCTTTGTGTTACCAGATTTCACTTTTCAAACATTTTCCAATGTTTCTTTCTCCTTGAAGAGTATTTCAGTTGCTATTTTTCATAGGAAACATTTTTCTTTATTTGTTTATTTTCTCTAGTTTATGCTAGGATGGATATGTTAAACAGAATTAATTTCATCTTGCTTCTTATTTTATTTTGTTTAAAACTTTTCATAAGTATTTCCTAATTTCCTAAGAAGGAAAGAAGGAAGGAAGGAAAAGAAGAAGAAAAGGATGAAAAAAAGAAAGGAAAGAAGGAAGGAAAAAAGAAAGAATAAATGAAAGGAAGGAAGGAAGGAAGGAAGGAAGGAAGGAAGGAAGGAAGGAAAGAAAGAAGGAAGGAAGGAAGGAAGGAAGGAAGGAAGGAAAGAAAGAAAGAAAGAAAGAAAGAAAGAAAGAAAGAAAGAAAGAAAGAAAGAAAGAAAGAAAGAAAGAAAGAAAGACATCCTACCAGGATTGGGCCTTTTGGATATTTTGTGAGATTCTGTTCCATAAGAGAGGTGAGAAGACAGAAGTCCAGTATCCAATCAAATGACATTATTTGACACAAGAGATCCAGGTTTTAGGGACTTGGTGAAATGTTATGCTTTTACCTGTTTGCAACTGTTTGCTTGCATCTGTTTGCTTATATCCGTTTTAAACACATTGCTTTCCATGTTGATATAGGCTATATTGATTAATTCACTATTATCTATTCTTTTGTTTTATCCTTGCAAGCATCCCTTCCAAGGTGGAAGTTTTAAAAAAACAAGGATTTATGTGCAAGGATCTTAAGCACCTTCTTCACTCTACTTATTTATCTCAATAAAAAAAAGTTTCTTCTACCTTCAACCTAATTCTGGCTTCAACAATGAGATATTTGGAATGGGGAAATGGCCTGCAGCAACAGGGAACAGTATTTCTATGTAGGGTGAGTAGCTTTTCCTGTCCTGATATCTTCCAGGCTTGTTAACATATGAAAGAAAAAATCATTTGTGTTAACTCCCTTATCTGCCTTCTCCTAACTTCTATCAAGCAGGACACCAAGATGACTCAAATACTGCAATCTGTACAACAACAGATATATCTTTGTACAGACACATATCTATTTGGTCAATTTACAGTTGCTCTGTGAATGAGATACATCGACTCAAAATTGGATGTGTAAATAAATATTTTTATTTCCTGATTTTCTTGCAACTGAAAAGTGATTTCCACAGACCTTTAGCCAACTGAGCCCAAGAAAATATCAATTGGAACTTGAAAGCTATTGGGTTTTGGAGTTCCTTCATAGGCTTTAGATATAGGACAATTGCAAACAACCCATATTTCTGATTTTTTTTCAAGGAAGTCTGTATCCTTGTTGACACCAGTTCACATTCAAAAGTTAAGAAAAAAGGGGAAAGATTTGGACATATTGCTGAATCATCAAGATGATCGTTCAATCAAGATAAAGCATAAATGGAATATGGAGGAAAAACAGCAAGAGGTTTGACAGATGGATCTGCTAATTTCAAATTGGATAGCATATGGGACTTCTCAAATGGCCTTCAGCAGAAGAAATAGGTCTCATTTTAAACTCAGAATCTTCCACTATCCTACTCAGCCCAGATGTTCCCACTCTGTTCATGTGAATTATTTGCGGAACAAAATAGGGTCATAGGATAAATCTCAGTTTGGGGTGGATTTTTCACAATCTTACAAGTGACACATAACAAGCTAGAGGGAGTAAGGTATGAGACAGAAGAGCAAATTTCTCTGATCTAAGTAAACTGCATGGATTTTTTCATTCTTTGTATCACAAACATTGCCATACCTACTGTACACTTACATCTTTGTCACTTGTAAATGTACAACCAAGCAAAGAAAACACCAGCTGTGATACAAAGATTTTTCACTGGTTAGTAGTTGTTAGGAAACAATTGCAAATATCAGAAATCTAAACAAGATCAAAACCTCAAAGTTTGCCTGAAGAAGAAAAAAAAAATGCTTGCACATTGTGTCCGGAGCAATAATATGGATAAAAGTTAGGTTTCACTAGTAATTGTGTTGCCCTTTCTCAACTTGGTTCACCCCATCAAAAAAAAAAAAAAAAAAACCTTGGGAAAATGGGGTGTTCGGAGCCATCTTGTCTTCATAGGTTCATACATCCAGGTTCAACCAAGTTAGAAGAACATTATGAAATAGTCAATGGAACATTAATTATCTATTATCTATTAATTATCTACCAAAATAACTAAGTAAATACTGGTAACTGAGCTTGACACAAGAAAATTAGATTCAAATCAGACAGAAGTAGAGTGGAATGGAATGGAATAGAATAGAATAAACTTTATTTTAAAACTCTAAAAAAAGAATAGAATAGAATAGAATAGAATAAACTTTGTTTTAAAACTCTAAAAAAAGAATAGAATAGAATAGAATAGAATAGAATAGAATAGAATAGAATAGAATAGATACTATTTCAGACAAGTGACTGTCTAGTCTCTTCTTAAGGTGATGTAGCACACCCAACTTCTGGTGGCAAGCTGTTCCACTGGTTAATTGTCCTTGCTGTTAGGAACTTTCTCCTTAATTCCAGGTTGCTTCTCTCTTTGATAAGGGTGCTTCTCCTCTGAACTGTGTCCAGGAATAAAAGAGTTAATTTCTTTTCCAGCTCTGTTCTGCTCTGGATAATTTTCAGCTCCCTCAGCTAGTATTATCTGAGTTTTTAAAAGCCTACACATTAAATACAAAGATGCATTTGATGTTATGTGTAGGTTGGTCTGGAATTAACAATCTCAGCTTGAAAAGATACAAAAATATATTATTTATTAGACCATTTTCTGTGACTGTAGATGTCTGGATATTTTACTTGAAATCAATTGAAATAACAACAACAACAACAACAACAACAACAACAACAACAACAACAATAATAATAATAATAATAATAATAATAATAATAATAATAATAATAATAATAATTTTCTCCCCTTTGCAGCAGCAATATTGAAGATTTGATAAAAAACAGCTTAAAGAGTAGCTACTTTCTTATGATGACATTAAAACATGGTACAAATTTCTGAACATTTATGAAAAATAAGTACAGAAATGGAGAAATCATACAAGAACTGGAAGTGAACTTATTTAAGCTATTCATTTTGATTTGTGGAGTCTTCTTTATGAAATGCAATGCTTTGCTTCTGACTTTCAGTCTAGTCTGCATTAAGTCTAAACAAGTTTGGCCTTAATTTTCCTCCAGAACATAAATCAGCATAGTATTTTGTTCCTTTGATTTGATTACTAATCACACCATACTCCCAGCCTAACTTTGGTGATTTCCAATTTACTCAAGTTGTTGCTTTTGTTTAAATTTTTAGGGCAAAATGGAAAAGATATCCAGAGAATAAAAGAGTTGTGAACCTCTTCTGGATGAATTAACAGAAATTTAGATTATTAAATCTGAAATTACCAAGTTTATAAAGGGAAACTCTTTTAAAAGGAAAGTCAAGTTGGGTTTTGTCAAGAGGCTGCAGGGTTGGAAGACTTGAAAGTCCAAGTTAGATCGAGATGGTCATGGAGGAAATCTGTCTATGGGAGTCTCTATGAATCCAATATGACTTGATGGCACATAATCAATCAGATATTTAAAGAAACTGTATTTAAAGAAACTGAAAAAAACAATAAAACATTGTTAGGTTATTTCTGTTGGGGGAAGGACATTTTTGATAATAAATTGCTAATCTAACTTGAAATCAGACTTACATTGTCATTGTTTCCTCTAAATATTGATTTTAAGGATTTTCTCTGAAAAAAAAAAATACTTTCTAAATCTGGCTGTCAAATAGAACTTACTACTTACTAATACTTTTTCTTACCTAAATTATGGCATTGAAATGTTATCTATCTATCTATCTATCTATCTATCTATCTATCTATCTATCTATCTATCTATCATCTATCCATCCATCCATCCATCCATCCATCCATCATCTACCTATGCCTATCTATCCATCATCTATAAATCTGTCGATTTTCTCCCCAAGGATCACAGCATGCATGTTCGGAAATTGAAACAAAGCTGCATTTGATTCTAACAAACATAATTCTAGTCTTTAAGTTAAAGCAGGAAATATTTCTAGGCTTATCTCTGACAAGATGCATGTGGAAATAACTATGTAGTCCATTAGGAATCACTGTAGTCTCTTCAGGATATATTTGCTTCACATCCATATTCTCATTTCTCTTCTTCTCTTCAACTCAGGAAATATATTTTACCCAAGTTACTTCAAATATAACTTGTAATTGCTTCTATACAATAATCAATAGCCAACTGGAATTATATATGACTTATCAGGCACCACCAGGATGCTATGATAGTTCATGATCTGTTCAATCAGTTTTGATTGAAAGTAGCCAGACCAATGCCTAAACAAATTATTTAGTAAGCCTAAAAAGCAAGGCAATAATGTCACAGACCTGTTAGGTTGGATCAAAGATTAATCTAGTTTTTCATGGCCAGAGAAAGAAAGCCCATAAGTAAGATAAAAGGATTTTATACAATTTTCCTATTCATGAAAATAGTATTGAGATGGATAAAAATAGAGATAATATGTAGCTAAGAGACTAAGTCATTGCTAGACTGATATTTGGGTCTGCATTTATCCTTTTATAGAGTAGATCTATTCATGTAATTCATGTAACTATCTATTCATATAACTATCCATCTATTTATCTGTTTACACAGCTTGATTATAGTATCCATCCATTATATTATTTGACTTATGACACCTTCTTTGTACAAAGCGAGTTAGAATCTGAAGCACTAAAATTGGATGTATTTGAAAACCATGCAAGTAAATGTTTTGTTATGGCTGACAATATTTTAAACAAATGTTTGTCAATAGGAAATGATATTTTCCTCTAATTTTTATTCTTATGGGAGAGAGCAAAAAACCCATAATTAGAAGTAGGTTTTTAAAGGGGTGTTAATTTTAGCCTCTACCCTCAGCAAATGGATTAAGTCTGGGGTGTCAAACTCAACAGCCCACGGGCCAGATGCATCATGTACTGGCCATGCCCAACCCAGTTTAGTGAAGGGGAAAAAATTGTGATATGTCACATGATGACGAGACGCTGGATTAGGTTGTTATTCTTTCTTTTCTCCTACCGTTTTGTCCTTCATCCTTTCTTCTTATTTCTATCAAGCTCACCAAGATTATTTGGAATCTTTCAGGTTTCTACCTGGAACAGCCTCTTCTAATGTTTATTCTCTAAGAAGGATTATGCATGAGAAAAATGTTTTGAATAAAAGCTTACAAAGCTTCAAAGCCCTTTATTGCATTGATTTCTTAAAAAAAATTATACACTACCCTTCAAAACAATATATTTTCTCAAACTTCCCTCTCAGTCATGTAAACTCAAAACAGTTTCTGCAAAATGTATTATAATATAAACAATAATAATTTCGGAGCAGTAGAAATGCAAAACAGCAGGCATAAAATGAACAGAAAGCTATTATTAATGAATCGATAATAAACACTACCAACAGAATAAAATGTCATGATTTATCTGGAGATTTCATTTATCCTCTAGCTTTTGATTATTGTTTTTTAAATAATATATTACATTTTAACCCTCTTTATCTTCTGCTTTTCCTAAGCTCAGAATTGTATCATGCAGGTTTTATGTACAGTGATTTAGTGTTTTACAATTGTTCTGAAATATTTTATATATGGGTATGTCACATTTGTTACCTCATCCTTATATGTACAGTGGTACCCCAGTACACCTTGTTAATTGGTTCCAGGAGGCACAATGAGTACCAAAAATGATGAATACCAAACAAATTTTTCCCTTAAGGTATAATGTATTGAGTCATATAGCAGCCAGGCACTGATAAATTCTAGCTTATGCATTGAGCACTAAACAAATAATGAATACATTGACAACATTTCAATGAATTTCAATGTAGTTGAGTACTAAAGTACCACTGTATTTATTAACTTAGACTTATATACTGCTTCATAGTGCTTTACAGTCCTCTCTAAGCAGTTTTACAGAGTCAGCATATTGCCCCCAACAATCTGGCTCCTAATTTTACTGATCTTGGTAGGATGGAAGGCTGAGTCAACCTCCAAGCTATTTCTGTATGGTAAAAAAAGAAATTAAAAAAGCTAAAAAACACACACACATACAGAAATATCCATATAGTTATTAATCAACAAGACTTGAGTTTGACTCAAATCTTATTTCCAAACCCTGTATGTGTCTAAATGGCATATCCTTCCTAGGGAAGTTTAGTGTTAGTGTCATTTAAGGTTCTGATATTAATTGAAACTTATGAACACATATAGACAAATATTGTGTATATATGATTTCACTCAAATACAATAATCCTTTCTTGAAACAATTTTGCAAGAACATTTACAGAGAGAAACACAAACACAGACAGACAGACATGCAAACACACACACACACACACACATATTATTTTGTTGGGATTTTTTCCCCCATTTCTCCCCCTTGCTATTATTGCTTTAACAGTATTGTTTGGTATAATTAAATAAGGCCAGAGATCTGAAAAATGTCTACTTATCTGGATAGCAAGAATTGTCACAACCACTAAATGGTAGTGGTCCTCTGGGTATACTAGCATAATTATTAACCTGATCTAACACCCCCAGTCCTTTCCCTCTGTTGCATAAAAAATTATGCAGGGAAATTACATCACAATATACATCTCTTCCTTCCTTCCTTCCTTCCTTCCTTCCTTCCTTCCTTCCTTCCTTCCTTCCTTCCTTCCTTCCTTCCTTCCTTCCTTCCTTCCTTCCTTCCTCATTCGATTTCATTTTATTTTTTGGTCATTGGTCAGCAAACGAAAATAAAAGGGTCACAAAATTGATTAGAATATAAGAAGCTATAAAAATCATGCAAGAATCCAAGTAAATGGATGAATTAAATTTTATGAACTTGAGTTAAAAATTTTAAGGCCCCATCTTCCTTTTATTCATTTATTATTCCAAAATGTTTCCAATTGTTGGAAGAAATATCCATCTGGTTTAGTTCCAAGTGGGGAGAAAGACACTGGAAACATGGAGGCTGATTGGAAAGATGACTTAATGTAGAAGAACCATCAAGCACATGGTCCTGGTGCAGTTGACGACATGGGGTGGAGAGTAAGAGTTATTTATACCCTCTCTTGGGCCTTGCCCTTGAGATTCCTGTTCTTGTGCAAGAAATGTATTCTATTAGTTGCTGTAGGGGTCACTGCTAACTTTGTAGGGTGACTGAGTCCCAGGCTTGATTGAAGCTTGTGGGTGATGCAATGAAGGAGCTTATTGTGCCATGTGATGAGCTCTGCTGCTAGTGGTAGAGGGCTAATCCTATTATGTCCTGAGGGGACAAGTCTTCATCCCATCACCCTGGAGCTGAAAGTCTTTTGTCTTGTAGATAGGCTGACCCAGTCCTGCTGGGGCTATTAAGAAAGATGGGGGCTGCTTTCCAAGAACATGTTTCTCCTTTAGGGAAATATAATGTGCCTTTTAAATATTTCTGAAAATGTTTTATTCTTCTAGGAGACTGGGAGGGTGCTAACTTTCTACACTATGGTACAACTCCAAACACAACTGTAGAGAGTGTAATGGCTTCATTGAACAGAAGTGGGATTAGTTCTGAAGCAACAGAGAACAGTACAACTCACTTCCTTTAAGTCTAAATTCATTTAATCAATATGATTCTGCATCTGAGAAAATATGCACAAGGCTGGCATTTCTCTGTGGAGAAGAACACAAGATATATACACTTCTTAAAACGCCTTTGTGACATGGAGCTTTTTCAGACATTTTCTAGGAGATAAAGCTAATCTCAAAAGAAGCCTTTCTACTACTCTCTCTCTCTCTCTCTTTTTTGTATTCTATTTTGAGGCAGTTCCCCTTGTGTTTTTGCTTATCTTTTCTCTCTCTTGTTTGTTTTATTAGTTTTACATTTTTATTATATTTGCTATTCTTCTTTTGTTTTGGTTATTGTTAAGCTGTTATTTCTTGCATCTGTTTCCCTGGACAGACATTTTATAGTTGATAGTGTGCCAATTACTTTATCCTTTATTCTCTGCTCCACTTATATCATTTCTGAATGTATTTTTTTTTCAGAGCATTCTGACCTTTAACTACCTGGCTTAGCAGAAACTCTAATTACCAGATCCTTTTATCTCTCGGAAGTTAATGTTTCCAAATATGTGGTTTGAAAAATGCATTCATTTATTTAACTATCAGTTAGTTGCTACATCCCATAAGACAAATGTTCTTTTTTTTTCTGAAGTGACAAGCTTCCATTAGCTTTGTAACCATGCTTAAAGTGCGCTCAGCATATATTGTTCTTTCACTGTTACCTTCAGACAAGATCCTGCTTCATGTCTTGGAAACAATTTGCTATTAGAATCAACATGTTTTCTAGACTTGTGCCATCCTTAGACAGCACCTTGTTCAGAGATAACCTGTTGAGCTGACATTCTTGGATGTTTGTGTTTGTGTAGAACTTCAAAAAGATCATTTGGAGTAAGTGGGGAATGTTGTGGCATCTGTCTATCAGCTGGGCAACCAAGATCTCAAAATCCTAGAGAACAATTTAGGTCATTGTGGTCAACTCCTTACTTGGTGCAGGAAGCCTACTAAGTTGAAAGATGGTCTGACTGCTTAAAAGCCTGCCCTAAATTTGAGCCAAACCTCTCTCTTTTAATCCTTCTTTTCATTGTTGAACTGCTCTTCCTTTTAGACAGTGCCTCCTCCTCCTCCTCCTCCTCCTCCTCCTCCTCCTCCTCCTTCTCCTCCTCCTCCTCCTCCTCCTCCTCCTCCTCCTCCCCCCAATATTCAACTGGATTCTTATAAATTAAATATGTGATTCTATTTTTTTCCACTCTGGAATCAAAAGCAAGAAGTCTTGACCTTCTCTTGTGTTATATCTTTTTAGGTACTTGAAAAAAGAGAGCTATCATATTTATCTTCACTTCCCCTTATTCATGTCTAAGCAAACACACGTCCTTCAGTTTTTATAGATGTTAGCCGCCTCTATGATCCTGTTCAATTTTCCTTGCATCCATCTTAAATTTTGAAGTTCAGAATTGAAGAAAGACCTTGAGGCAAAAACCTGACCAATGCAGAGTGGTTGATTAATTCCTGTGAAATTATACCCCTGTATTGCAGCTGAAAATCTTTCTTTCTTTCTTTCTTTCTTTCTTTCTTTCTTTCTTTCTTTCTTTCTTTCTTTCTTTCTTTCTTTCTTTCTTTCTTTCTTTCTACCAACCGCACTGCTGACACATATTCAGTTTTTGTTTATTTATTTGTTTATATACTACCAGCTTCCCAATGGATTCCTGGCAATAAAACAGAATAAAGTTAGTAGTAATGTAGCAATAAGACAAAAATAATATTATCAAATCATAATATGCATTACATTTGCAAAAATACATATTGATGAAAAAACAAAATTTCTTTTTGGCATCTTTGTTTTTAAGGCCTTTCTAAAGATGGTAGTGATGAAGTACTATTTCATTATATTTTTTACAAGAACCAAAACCAAATCAAGGGATATCCTATCCCACAGCTGGGCATTTGTTTTTTATTTTGTAAGTGAAAAATGTTGTGCATGCTTCTGTTTTATTGTATTATTATTTTCAGGCCATTTCCCCAACTGTTCAAGATCATGTTAAACTTTATTTCTGCCTCCCAGGATATTATTATTCTAAATTTGCATCATACACAAATGTAACAAGCTTCTTACCACCTTTTCTTTCCAATTGTTGAAGAATGAAAGTCCCAAGACTGATATTTTTGTGGCAACTTGTTAAAGACTGTATCTCTCCAACTCGTTGAGAAACCATTGATGATCACTCTTTTAGAAGAATTTTCATGTATATATCAACTTAACTCGAAGCGGATCATCAAGTCATCAATTCTCAATATTTAGGTAGCTTCACAACCAACATTATATATGAATATGTCTTAAAAGGTTTTTTTTTTTTTCTGAAATCGTATGTATATTCTATCTACAATGTTCCCATGCTCTATTACCCAATTACCCAATCAGAACTATGGGATAATTTATATTGGCAAGTCCTTTCTTCTACAGAGAAGCATTATTATCATGATGCTTGGTGTAGGAGATGACCAAGCTGAGCCTGAAGGCAGAGTCAAATGCATCATCATTTTGGAGTCACTCTGTTCCCACAAGACATTTAAGTCCAACACCCCCTTGAATTCTGTTGACTCTTATCTAGTACCAATTTTCCTTAACTATTAGTAGATCAGATTCTTGAGCAATGTGATGCCTAGAGGTGGAGCTCTCACCTCACAATCAGGAGGCTGTGAGTTCAATCCTAGGTAGAGGCAGGTATTTCTCTCTCTGGGCACATTGATAATATATCTGCTAAATATAACTCCTCATTGGTGACAGGATGGGCATCTGGCCAGTAACCACTCAGCTCTGTTCAGTTGACCAGACTCCAGCCCACAAGGGATTATGAGGTTGTTAAAAGAAGATCACGATTATTAGTAAATCAGATTCTTATATATAGGAAGCATGTAATAAACTTGAAGTGTTTTGAACTAGACTTCTCTTCCGGGTTAATTGTGCCCTACAGAGCAATTATTTCATGAACTGCTTTACAGTCTTCCAAATCTACCCTTCCACTATATTTCCAGGTCTTTGCCATAGCAACACATCTATGAAAACACCAATTTTTGCTGCCTGGCTTACTCTGGAGTATAAGAATAGCCATGTATAGACTGAAATGATTCTGGGACTAGAGTTGATACATTCAGCCTTCGATGCATCAAAGAATATTTTCTTAATTCCTTTCCAAGTACATTTTCAAAATGTGTCTTTGGTCCAATTCAGTATTTTCACTCCTCCTGAGTTTCTGGCTATGATGTCTGATTGGGGGCGTGGAGTGGGGGAGGAATGAGCAGCAGCCATATCGAGAAGTAGGATAAAAACCATTTCTGCCTTTTCTTAAAGTAAGGCAATTAACTAGACTATAAATCAACTTAGAAACTTAGCAGGGACTACTTAAGGTCTCTATTTAAGTCAATATATGTTAGATTCAACTCTAAAATAAGCAGTATTTTGGGGAGACACTGTTTTGGGACAGCAACCCCCATTTTCCTTCTTTCTTTTTGCAGTTGTTTAAGTCACTGAAACATATCTGGTCTTTGGCTAGGAAATCTACCATTTTTGTCCCCAGAAACCTACACTATCACTTCATCCTATGATGCTGACATTTCAGATTAATTGCCAGCTTCTGTCCTACTGAACTCCACAGCAATCCACTTGTGACTCGAGCAGATGTTCTTTCACTTCTAGTGAGCTGAAAAGTTTCTTCCTTCCCCCTCACACTAACTTCACTGCAACAACACATTGAAAGGTGTAAAGCAAATTAACTTAAACAAACACTCCCACCAAGTGGAAAGTGAGAGGAGAAGAAGAGGAAGGAGAAAAAGGAGGAGGAATAGACTCAATTTGAATGTATCATGTGCTCTCATTTTTAAAAAAAAAAAAAAAAAATCAGAATACAGACTCCCTGGTGATAGTTAGAAGCTCTAAAACACACAATAAATTATAGGAAAAGAAAAACACCCGCACAGTGTTTAACTGTTCTCTTGAAAAATAGGAAATGGTATTCTAGTTTCTTCAGAATCAGTTTAGTTTTGACCCTCACATCTAAAGCAATGTAAAAAAAATTGGGAAAACATTATTTTCCTTGATCTCTATGGAGATTCCCAGATATCCAGGTTATGTCTCAAAGGTGCTTTTCAAAAGGCAATTGGATTTTCTTTGTTTTTCCTTGAATAAGTTTCCCTTGTTGTCATCCAAGAAGCTTCACTGATTCTGATAGAATAGGGAGGGGGAGAACGGAAGGATCATATTTTTGCAGTATTCTGGTTGTTAGCAAGAGAAAGCTCTGAGAGCCATTGAGGCCACTTGGAATTTGTTTGTGCCTCAGGGTAGCTTGAACCAGAGAGCAAATGGGTGTGGAATCTTCCTGGAATTGCTGAAAGGACTGTGAGGTAGACAGGAAATAAGTGGCATCTTATCTCTTCTCCTCTGCTCAGAGAGGGATGCTCAATTTTAATATATATGGCCTCTTTTACCCCTCTTTCAAACTTATGGTCTTCTCTATCCAGACTTTGAACTTTCTTTCTCTGAAGAAGAAATCTGAATTTCCCCTTTATCCCCTAAGAACAAAAAAGTCACTTTGCAGAATAGTTCTGTAATATTGCCTGTTATATGAATGGATTCTGATTTCTGAGTGATTTCTCCCTTTCTCCAATTGCAATGTTTTTTTTTTAAGAATGTAAAGTATAGATTTGATTAGTATAGCTCAGTATAGCTTCTATTTTTGTTTTAACAGAAACTGAGCAATACGTTTGGGACTAATTTACAATACCAATTTGATTGTCTTCTTCTGGTAATTCCCAAATGTTCCATAGCATTCTCACCTCATAAAATATCTCACAATACATGAAATCTTTGAAATCCATAAAAAGGCATGTACTTTGAGAAGAAACAAGTTCAATAAAGCAAAAACCCTTGTGTATATCTGTATATAGAAGTATCTGATGACTACAACAGTCTAAAAATCTTATAAACAAATAAATACATTCATCTCATTAAATTTCAGTTGTTAAACTGAATGGGAGAAACCCAATTCTACATACTTTATTGACATTAAAACTAGTTTTCAATGTTTCTATTGGTTAGGTCAACACATTATCAAAGTTTTGTGTCATTTGTTTATTTTTTCACAGTTTATTGCAGTTTCCAAATGTTTTCATTGAGGTATGTTATATTTTGCTTGTTAGTATTTTAGCTTTTATTTCAAAATGAAACAAGGATTGTGTAGATTTAAAAGAAATACATTTTTGAATGGATTAAATAGAATAGAACAGAACAGAACAGAATAGAATTAAAGTGGAATGGAGTGGAGTGGTATGGAGAATAGAATAGAATAGAATAGAATAGAATAGAATAGAATAGAATGGAATGGAATGGAATGGAATGGAATGGAATGGAAAAGAACAGAACAGAACAGAACAGAACAGAACAGAACAGAATAGAATAGAATAGAATAGAATATTGGCCAAATGCGATTAGACACACTAAGAATTTGTCTCCAGTGAAAAATGAAAGCAAACATGCAGAAAAAGAAGAAGAAAAAATGTTAATCCCCAAATGAGGTCAATAAAAATATATAAAGTACTGTAATGTGTACATTATGTGGATAAACACCGCTTAAAACAGTGTTTTACAGATCAGTTGTGGTACAATTTACAGCTCTCTGAACCAGCATGTTTTTCGGTACAACACTGTGTAACTTTCAACTCTGACACACCCTGAAGACTATCATGTAGCACATTGAAATGTAGATCTCAGAAAATGTTGAGAGCTATAGATCACCCACCATTATTCTCATTTGAAATCTAGGGTTGTCCTAGAGACATCTATGGACGTTTTATGGTTCTCCAACACGCAATGAGAATGTGAAGAAGGAATCTGTTCCTGAAACCTGAAGCTTGTATACTTTTCTTCTGGTTTAAAAGTCACTTGGTTACACATAAGGAGAATTGCTTTTTAAATAAAAAATACTATTTATGTGTTCTGTATGTAAGAAATCATTTGGAATCCATTTCTGTATTACTTTTGTTGGTACAATAATAAGCTTTCATTTACTTCAGTGCCTGCTCTCATCTTACACCCGTGGCATGGATGTGTGTTCACTAAACTTGTCAGTGTTTCAGAAAACCTCTTTTAGATTTAGGCAACAAAACATTATCTTCTTATATGCTTTTGTGTTTTCAGTCAGAGTGGGCTAAGATAAAATAAAATGAGAAAACTTCCTTGGTTCATAATGCTAGATAAATTGAATCTCTCCTTCTCTTCCTTTCTCTCCCTTTCTCTCTCTCTCCCCCTCTCTCTCAAAATGTGGACCCTTCCTTCCTTCCTTCCTCTTACAGTTCTTCCAGAAAAAAAAGAAAGATATAATAAAAACTACATTGTCCAAAAGGAAAATAAAATTTGCCTAAGCCTTTTATCTAAATTGTGATTATCTCCTTTTTTCATGGGGCATCATTTGAACTCATTGAACGTAGACAGGCTTATTTTTCACATAATTCCATCAAAACAAAAACTTTGGCAAAATCAATTATTGATTCCTCCTCATTTTTGTTTTTGTTTTGTTTTTCTATTACAGAAAATACAATTGGCTACCCACCAGATGACCAATATCACTTTAGCCAGCCTCCCAAATGCAATGAGTTCATTGAGTTATTTTTAGTTATGAAAGCAGAAAAACAACACATTTTCATTTTCTGTAAAACTCTTTCAGGGTCCGTTGTAAGTTTTGTTTTCTTTCCATGATAACGGAAATATCTGGGCTTGTATTCTTATGGCCAGAGGAGAGCATTTCACAACCAGTAGAACAATACTATTTTGGGAGTTTAATTTCTCTGGCAGGCAAATAAGACAGTTATGGCTTTTGTGTTCTTGTGGTGGCTATCTTCTGTCTATCAATATCCCTTTTAAATGAATTTCAACCTGATAAGAAATTGTGAAATTTCCTTAATATGTCTCATCAGTTGAATTTATTCTACTAATCTTATTGTTCAAATATGAACTAGGTGTCCCTACTTCAAACTCATGGATCAAAGTAACTACCATTATGTAATGTATTTTGAGTGATAACTATTAAATATCACTGTTTTCACCATGTATAATGTCTGAATTTTTTTCAAGAGGGAGCTGGACTTTCTTTGTTTGTTTGTTTTTTTTCCTTTGAAGACATTCTGCTTCCCATCCAAGAAACTTCTTCAGTTTTGTGATCAGTGTCAGACACATTCTGAAGAACTGAAAAAGCTTCTTGGATGAAAAGTGAAAACGTCTTCAAGGAAAAAAAAACAATGAAAGTCCAGTTACCTCTTGAAAAAGCAACATTGGGACAACCATGATCTAGATAACTGAGAATCTCTATCTACATATAATGTCTGGAGTTATTCCTCCACATTCATAGGTTTCTCATCAAGTCCATGCATTAGTCAATATTTATGTTTTGTTTTTCTTTAAATCCTCTCCTCCCCCAAATAAATAAATTGGGATATGTGAAGCTTTACTCTCATTGTCTAATTTACTCTCATTGTCTAATTTTTCCATCATGTGATGGGCTATTATTACTACAACAGGCTCACATGTGTTTACCAATTGAACTAATGGGAAATCTTAACAGAGAGATTTGCTTTGCAGCTATCCTTTTATTTAGACTCGTTTTCCTGCTTTTTGCAGCTTGAGTATGCAAATGTTTGCACATCTGGCTCTCATTCCCCACAGCAAAAAAATAAAAAATAAAAAATCCACTTGTTCACAAAGTGCCAGTGATGTCAGAAATCAAATCTGTTTCATAGCTACATTTCTCCTAAGTGAGCAGAGAGCAGTGTTCATTTGGCAACAGCTCCAGTAATAAATGCCATAGGAGGGAAAGAACAAAATAAATTCTATTTTTGTCTCCTTGAAGTCCATGGGGTTTCACAGCACAAAGAAAAATTAACTCCAGGAAGAATCATACAGATATATCTTTTCACAGAGTAACAAGTTGCTCTTAGATTTTTAGATGCTTTCTAGTTTAGGGTAGGGAGTGTACTTTGTAGTTCAAAGATTTGCTTTGTCACTATAGATTTTGCAGTTGTGATTTATACAATTTGTAAATTGTTGGACCCATAACAATAAACACTAAGATGCATCAATTCTTCATCTTCTGGTTCCTATAGTTTTATAAGCTATCTGAAATCGGTTATTATTATTTGGTTGTAAGCCACCCAGAGTCACTCATGGCGAAATGGGTGGCACATACATTTAATAAATTAATTAATAAATAACCATGCACATCCTGTATAAATCCTAAATAAAAAACACATTGGAGTTGAGTGGATAATAAATTCAAAGGAATGAAAGAACTAATGGATCAAGAAATGAAGGACAAAGATTGGGAGGGTTGGACTCTCAAAGGTATAAGCTTTGGAAATAGACACAACCATATAAGACTGTAAAAGATACAATAGTACATTGGGAATTTTTTTTAGCTATAACATAGAATTAGAGAAATGGCAAAACTTATAAATTAAAAATGGCAACATCTTATAAAGAAAATATATATAAAATGTTTTATTCACCACCTGCTAGGTTAGCTGAAATGTTTGAAACTAAGTCTAGCAAATGTTGGAAATGTAATAAAAAAACCAGGCACATTTCATCATATGTGGTGGATTTGTGTTAAAGCAAGAAATGTTTGGGCAAAATTACACAGGTGGTTAGAAAAGATGATAGGGAAACCTGTAGATTTTAAACCTGAACTGTTTTTATTAGGCATAATACCCGAAAACGTGATAAGCAAACTGTATATTTAATATTGCATGTCTTAACAGCTGTGGATTACATTTGCACAATATTGGAAAAATGAAGAAACATTATGAGACAAAGAGAGAATTAGTAAGATACTAGTTTGTGCAGAAATGAACAGACTTGCACTGAAAATTAAACAGAAAGAAGACACAAAATATTATCAAACATGGAATTTATTTTACTAGGGGTAAAAAAAGAAAAAAAGTGGAAAAAAGGAATGGAAATTAAGAATGTCATCTGTATTGTTAAGCAAATTAAAACCCAGACAACACAATGTCTATCTGTCTGTCTATCTATCTATCTATCTATCTATCTATCTATCTATCTATCTATCACTTCAAATACCTTGTCTCTTCAGTTCAGTGCAGCTTTCAATCCAATCTGGAAATGGAAACCCAGCCATCATCACATAAATTCTAAGCAACAAGACCCAAGCTTTATTATTGGGAAAGTCTGGGCAGCAAGACAATGCCACATCCTCATGATCATGCAATCAGAGTTTGGATGCTTGGCAACTGGCTCATATTTATGATGGTCATTTGATCCCTTTTTGTAACCTTCTGACAAGCAAAGTCAATGGGGAAACCAGATTCATTTTACAACCATGTTACCAATGTAGCAACTGCAGTGATTCACTTAACAGGTCAAGAAAGGTCACAAAACGCCACCAAACTCGCTTAACAAAGGTCTCACTTAGCAACATAAATGTTGGAGGTTGATTGTGGTCATAAGTTAAGGACTACCTCTGCAGCAAGGGTGTCAAATTGGATTTCATCAAGGGCTGGATCAGCATTGTAGTTCTCCTCCATGGGCCAGGAAGGGGGCAAGACAGATGGGGCCCAAACAGGGCAGCCCAAACAGGGCACGCGGGTCCCCCTGCACCTAGTTTTTACCCTCCGTGGTCTCTTGCAGCATTCTGCTGGCCATTTTGGGGCCCGTTTTCAGCCTGTTTTGGGGCAGTTTTGGGCCCAATTTTTCAGCCTGTTTTTGGCCCATTTCTGGCCCATTTTCAGGCCCATTGGGGGGGATTTTTTTGGCCAGCAGAGCACTGCAGGAGGTCATGGAGGGTGAAAACAAGGTATGGAGAGGGGCAAATCCTGCCCATGGGCCTTGAGATGACACCCCTGCTCTACAGGTTTCCTGCCAGTGTTACTGCTGATTTAATAGTCTTTATAGATTTCTTTAAAAGGAAGAGCTTTGGCTAATGTACAGACAGGAGGCAAGTACAGTGAAGTCTTTTTTTCAGCTGCTGAAACAATAACTGATGTCATGGGACATTGTAATTCAGCCATTAAATTCATGCCAGGCTCACATTTTCTTCTTTCTTTCAATCCCCCAAGTCATCACTTCTACGAATTCTATGAATTCTATGTCCAAACGGCTTAAATCCAAATCACAAGGCCAGGAGAACAATAATAGGTAGATGTGTTAATGCATTCCTCTATGGTTGACCTCGCATACCTTTTATTCTTCATTTTTCTTTCTCTTCTTCCCATTCCTGATGACTGTATTTTAAATTCTTGGGGCAGGGAAATTTTTCTTCTGAACTATCTTTTAAAGATCATGTTCTTAATATTGTGCTCTTCCAACTGGAGCTTGATAATTTACCATTACTTCTTTATAAATCTATATGCAGCTGGTTCATTTATAAGTTAACAGTGTTGCAATGTTTATATCTCCAGAGAGAGAGAAAAAGAAATCTTCTGGAAATTTGAATACCTTGCGATCTATTTGGATGACTTTACACTCAAATGTAAGGTGATTTTATTGGGCAGAATTCCCTGCACATGCAAGAACTAAACATAACTGAACATAATTTGGACTGTATGAGCTACAAGATTCCTTCCAACTCTGTTAATCTATTAAAATAACTTGACAAATAATTCCAGTTTTGCACATCAGTTCTAAGCAAATCTTACTTAGTTCGATGGGATTTATTCTTAAATAAATATTTATGGCATCCTTAGGCAGTATCCTTCAGTATTCCAGGATTTATATTTGATACCATAACAGAAGCTGGCAAGGCAGAAATACTGTTTCCTTTAAATTTTCCAAGGGGGACTTTGAGACTTATGTGCATTTCATCTACACACATCGCTCCTTCCATTTGTTGGATGACACTTCTGGGGCCTAGCTTCCCACCTTGCTGAAAACAAAATATAAATTATAGATCCTTGGAGAGTTCAAAGTGTATCACAAATATTATCCCACAAATAAAGTATTATTGACTATTGTACATTGTCAGAACCCCTCTAAAGCTTGAATCAGTAGATCATCAACCATTGCTTAGTCAATCCCTTATTGTTATGGAACAGTAATATGTTATGTTATATTGTTATGGAACAGCAATATAAAAGTCACCACATTGTTAAAGTTTTCATTCAAACAAGCATTGCATTATATCAATATTGAAAATCTGACAAGTAATTTTCACTGTCTATGGGTTGATAACTTCATCATTTAGCTTATCACAGAATTGTGGGTTTCTTTGTCATTGCTTTTCAATTTATTAGCTTTTAGCTTTGTGTTCAACATCCAATTTAGGCATGGCTTTGATTTTTGGTGTTCAGTTTTGCATATTTCTTAGAGTTGATGTCTCAGACCAATAAAACACAAATACAGAATCTGACATTTGGAAAGACCAATGGAACATAAATATAATGTTTAAAATGTAGAACAAGCATACAAAGCAGTAAAGCTCTGAAATGATAATGAAAAGGAAGAGTATCACTTGATTTGACAGTTGTGGGTTTTTCTTTTTGATTTGTTTTGTTTGAACCAATTCTATTTTACATTATAATGAATTTAAAAACTTCTGATTTATTTGCATTTATGTGCTAAATTATTATGATTTATTAGAGAGTCAGCTAGATATCCAGACTGGACTTGGCACTTTTGTCTACCTATCAAGTCTTTTCCAAGGACCTGAGATAGGCAGATCTGGATGTTTGATCGGTGTTACAGATATTATTATTATTATTATTATTATTATTATTATTATTATTATTATTATTATTATTATTATCATCATCATCATCATCATCATCATCATCATCATCATCTTTTTTATTCATTAAACATGAAACTCAGTCAACTGAACATTTTAAAAGTATCACAAATACCATTGACTGGCTCTGATGGTTGATACAAGTTGCTGTCACCATCCTAGGTCTCAACCAAGTATCTTCTTAAATTATTTGTTGTTCTGAGTAGTGCAATCTTTTGCAGCTCTGCTGGCACTACAGCAGGAAGCTGCAACTTTTTGATTTATTTGGCAAAATTCTTGGACATGGTACCAAGTGCCCTGATAACAACGGGTATCATTGTTACATGTTTCATCCATAATTTCATAGTTTCGATGGCCAGGTTGCAATATTTCATGATTTTTTTTTCCAGTTCTTTTTCTTCAACTCTGGTGTCTCCTGGGTACAACGATATCAATAAATTGTACACTTTGGTTTTCGACAATTATGATATCTGGTGTGTTGAATTCCAATCATCATCATCATTTATTGGTTCTTATGAAATATTACAACTGTGTAATTTTTTAATTCAGTCTTTAATTAGATTCAGTACTCTGTTACTGATGGATGAAACTTTGCTTTATTCAATCTTAACATTTCCAGTCAGATAGATCTATGTCACAATTTTAGATTTCTGGTAAAAGTTACACTGAGTTGCAAGTCCGTCAACACTTAATTTCCCTAACTTGGAAAACCATTTACTTTATTAATCTCTTTCATTTAATTTATCTTGGTTGTTCTCATTAATCAATCACCTCCATACTCCAAAAGAAAGTTAAAGATATATGCATTGTATTCATAAGAGGAGGAAAACAAAACAAAACAAAAATAAGTTCATCAATAAGATATTAGTGTATTTGAATCACAGGTATTATTAAACATATCAGTAACAGTGAAAGAAAGCTGAGAGAATAAATGCCAAATCCAAGGTTAAAAAATGGTATGCCCTGGTTTTGTTTAAATTAACTTGCCTTATTATCTTAACTGTTTGGAGCAATGAATCAGTAGGATATAAATTTACTGAAACAAATTTATTCATAAGGGACAATTTGATATTCACATTTAAACAAGGTAGATGGCTAAGGAAACAAACCCTGCACTCATTAGAATGTGTAATATACCTTTTTTCTGTAGAACAATTTACGAAGTGAAGGATTTGGTTTTGATATATAGAGAGAAATCCCTTAGAAACTAACTATACTTTGCTTTTATTCCTTGTTGGGGACAGAAGTAAAAAAGGAGATTGATTTATTCTGGTTTTATATTGCAGGATTAATTGTTGTTTGGTTGTGGTAGCCTGAGAGCTGGACTTGGAAGAAGCAGGATAGGAACCCAACAGAGTAGGGATCTCCAACTTTGGGACTTCAACCTTAAGACTTGTGGACTTCAACCTCCAGAATTTTGGGAGTTTAGCAACAGCAACAGCACTTAGACTTATATAATGCTTCACCGTGTTTTACAGTCCTCTCTAAGTAGTTTACAGAGTCAGCACATTGCCCCCAACAATCTGGGTCCTCATTTTACCAACCTCGGAAGGATGGAAGGATGAGTCAACTTTGAGCTGGTGAGAATTAAACTGCCAAACTGCAGGCAGCTGGCAGTCAGCAGAAATAGCCTATGATACTGCATTCTAACCATTGCACCACCACGATTTGAAGTCCATAAATCTTAAAACTCCCAAGGTTGGAGACCCTTACAATAGAAGATGCTTTTGAACTTGGTGTTGGAGAAGGTTCTTGAGAATACCATGTACAGTGGATCATCAAACTCATCAATTCAAGTTCTCACTCAAGTCACACATAACCAGCCTTAAATTATGCTATTTTGGACACATAATGGAAAGTCCTAACTCTCTGAAGAAACTTTAATGCCAGGAAAGATGGAAGGAAAGGAAAGAAGAGGTCAATTGGAACAAAGTAGATGAAGTCAATTACAATTGATAATCCCAAATACCAGGTTAGGAACAGATTATCAGAAGAAAATGTATTGATATAGTCACTAAGAGGCAACATTGACTTGATGGTACATAGTCAATCAGGCTGATAACACAGGCAATATTATCCTAAGAAAGTAGAGTTTAGTTATCATAAAATGGTCCCATCAAAATCAAATTTTAATGTAACTGTGCTTTTTAGTGACTATAATGCTATTAGAAATAGCAATAGCACTCTCTACACAGTTTACAGCATCAGCATGTAAACAGTCTGGGTCCTCATTTTAATGATTTCAAAAGGATGGAAGGCTGAGTCAACCTTGAGCCAATGAGGATCGAACCCCTGGCAGTCAGCAGAATTAGCCTGCAATATTGTATTCTAATCATTGCATCGACAAAATGATTCTGTGGTTTGCTCATGACATCTCTGCTGCCTGGGGGATGTCCAATTGGGGGTGCTTTTTGTGTCCTCATGAGGGTGCCCACTGAAGGAATACCCATTTATCTACCCACAGTTACCTGTTTTCAAACTGCTGGGTCAGCAGGAGCTCTAGCATATGACAGGAGTTTACCCCATCCTGTAGCAGCAACAAGTCCCAAACACAAGTCCACCAATCGTCATTCCAGTGTTCCAACCTCATGAGTCACATGCTCCCTACTGTAATACTGTTTTTATATGATTTCTGTTCCTCATTTTCATCTACAGTATGTTCTTGTTTTCTTGTGTGCCACCTTGGTGACATTCCTAGAAAGTTAATATAGCCATGGCACAGATAATTACAGTGTTCATAAGGATTTGTGTATCCTATAAATTTGGTGAGTGGGTTATTGATTTGACATGACCCAGCTCCTTGTCTAACTTGACTCTATTCCTGGGAGGACAATTATGTCCTGGGAGAGGTCACACCCCTTTCTCTGGCTCCACAATTGGGTCATCAGCCAAAAGTGTCTTTCAGGGCCATTTCCAACATCACTCAGAATGAGAGATGGCACAAGTTCCCCACAGAGGAATTTTGCATTTCAATGCTCCCAGTATGAAATGCACAGAAATAGATTTCAAAGAACATAATAAAATAGCACACCAATTTAGCATCCCGTCTTCCTGCTCAGTTCGCTTTCTTGGTTCAAGTTCTTCAGCCTAGGAATAAGCACTGTAAGCCCACACTTCTTAAAAGAGCTGCATTCAGAATTGCACTTATTAACGTGTTGCCTTATTCTGTGCAAGATGTAACACTGTTGTTTTCCCCACTCGCCTCATGCTTATTTTCCTCCAGGATGCTGAGAATCTTTATCCCAGAAGAGAAATTAACACAACTTCCAAGCTAGCATTAGGCTGAAAATTTATTCTGTACCTTAAAAACAAAAATAAAACTCACTTGCATGGGAAACCAAGTGTTCTTTATTTTTTTTTAAGGGAGAAAAATTAACATTTACAAGACTGACTTTCAACTTCCTTGGGCAAACCTTATGTAAAGATTATGGGTCAGGGTAGGAAAGTTAGTATGACTGTCCACTCAGTAAATAAAGTTTAGGGGAGTTTTGTGGAGAGGCACAATTTATAAATCTCATTAACTGATCAAATCCTTCTATGGATCAAGGAATCATGGGCACCAAAGAGGTTATAGTCTGATGAAGATAACATCAATAAATAAAACTACAGAAATGGCATCACAAACACACACACACAAACAATATCAGAAATGCAAACCATCGCTAAATGAAATTCAGATACCTCTTTGGAGAATGAGGCAGGAAAACAAAAGCCTCTTTTATACATAAACTGGAGGTGAGGATTAAACTCATTTAGGCCAAGTTCAAGTCCAGGTAAATGCACTATGTTGATTTTATGCTTGCATGCTGCTGAAGTTAGTTTAAGCCAGGAGTATATAAATGAATGAATGAATGAACAAACCAAAAAAAAAAAAAAAAAAGGAATGAATCATCTTATTTTAATTACCTCATAATCCCTTGCGAGGTGGAGTCTGGGCAACTGAATGGAGCTGAGTGTTTACTGACCAGATGCCCTTCCTGTTACCAGTGTGGAGTTTTGTTCAGCAGATATATTCTCATTGTACCCAGAGAGAGAAATAACTACTTCTACCCAGTTCGAACTCACAGCCTCCTGATTGTGATGTGAAAGCTCCAACTCTAAGCCACTGCACCACTCATGAATGAATAAATGAATGAATAAATTCAGGAAAAAAAAATGTCATTGCTTCATACCTGGAAGACTTTATCAACTTCTTTGTTTCCTTCTGTTATCCTTTCCCCATTTGACTTACTTTTTCAAACACCTGAGATTGTTTAGCTTCTTGGGATGAACCAAGGCTGAATAGATATTGCCACCTAGCTGAATACAATTGTTTCACAAACCAGACGATAATTTTCAGTAAAAAGATTACCCAGAACTGAAAAGAGATAGTGCCATGGGATAGTTAGGAGAAGAGGTAGAAGCCACCACAGTTGATATTCATTGCTGAAACTGCATTCAACCATTTTATCAGATCCAGGAAATTATTCAATGATTTATCTGAAAGCCAGAAAGTGGAGATGTCCACCAAATTAATATAATGTCTGAATTTTCACTTTTATGTTCCACTGCTCATGGGGATGATGGCAGTGATGGGATCAGAATATGGCAAGGGTGTGTTCCATCTGTTTTGGCTAAAGCCTAATGTACACACCATGTAACTTATTCAAGTAGACATCTGAAACATAAGCCATGGAATGGTTTGCTTTCTTCATGCACAATTTAACAATTAGCTATCAGGAGACCCAGGAAAGCTAGAGCAGCATGCTGGCAGTGACAAAGAGAAGTAATTGTTTTACATTCACTAACTTTGGGGAGAACTCCAGCCAAACTGATTGCCTTGAACATTTCAAATCTAATTAAGGGACAGACTGTGGGTAGGCGCTGACTGAGTGGAGTAAGATGCAGGTGGCTGAGAAGGGAATGGGTTTACTTTCCCTGCACATTTAATCAAATACATTTTGTCTTAGGATGTAATGCAATTTCTTTCTTTCTTTCTTTTTTTTCTTTCTTAGAGTAAAAGTAGACACAGGCACTGACAAGCAGAGCCAAGAGAGAAAGCTACAGATTTGCAAAGATTGCGCACAGATTTGATGGGTTTCAAATGGAGTTCCCAATTTGCAAGTTGCAGATTTGCAAGTTGATTTGGAAAGCAGAAGAACCCTGTTTCAACATTTTTGTTTTTAATAAGAGAGACAAATTCCATTTTGTGAAGTGATCCAGAAATGCAAAGGTGTTTGCTGTATATATAATATATCAGATGGATAACTTTTAAGGTCCCAAAATAAAGAGCGTGGTCTCCTACAAATCCCAAACTGTTATAAAATCATAATATTTTCATGCGGCAAAACCAGACCTTGATGGAGATCCCAGTTCAGTGGTAATTGCTTATCAATCCAAGGGGACCATAAGTTTAAGAAATAAAGATTTGCTCTTTGCCTCCTCTGTTATTGTTGCATTTTGTCTTTGTCTTTTTTAAAACCAATATCTACTATATTTCATAAACCATCATCAAAATACAAACTAACATTTAAGAGAGTGTTTCACTGGTTAATTGTCCTCACTATTAGGAGTTTTTCCTTAATTCCAGGTTGTTTCTCTCTTTGATTAGGTTCTAACCATTGTTTCTGTTGTGTATGCAATATAACTAATAAAGTATGAGCTTGGAGTCAAGTGCAGGGTTCTGGCCCTGCACTTCCAATTGGCTGTTAAGCGGCCAGGACTGGATTGGCCCGTTCTGGGGAATCCGATTGGCCCTTAACAGAAATGTCTTATTGGTTTAAGAGCTGGCGTTCCTAGCTCGTTATTGGTTAATCGTTACAAGGTTCGCCTATATAAGGCAGGTTTTACTACCATTCAAGCAAGCAAGTCACAATGTAAATAAAGAGCTGAAGTTCACCGTTCAGAGGCATGTCTCCATTCTTTATCGCCCATGCTCAAACTTAACACTGGCGACGAAGGTGGGATTTGGAGACATTTGAACCAATGGAACCAAGAAGCAACACCGAGCACGTGACAGACGGCGCCAACAACGGAACCATGTCCGGCGGCATCGTACCACCCGCTCCGTTCGATCCAACACAAGAGGACTGGGAGTCCTACATGGATCGCTTCCAAATGTTCCTTGAGACGAACAACTTAAAGGACGCCACAACAGGAAAGAAACGGGCAGTGTTCCTAACGCATTGCGGTCCAACTGTATTTAAGATGACTAAAGCACTAGCCAAACCCCAAGAAGCAAAGGCGATAGATTGGAACGACCTGGAACCTCTCCTGCGAGGTCACTACGCCCTGACAGTGCCTACGCTGGTGAGATGGCACGAGTTTTACCAAAGGAGCCAGCGAAAGGGAGAAAGCGTAGCCGACTTCATAGCAGACCTCTGAAATTTGGGAGGCCTCTGCGAATTGGCCGATTTAGAAGAAGCACTAAGAGATCGCTTAGTCCTGGGATTAGATGCACCAGGCGTGCAAAGCAAGCTGATGGCAAAAGATGATCAGCCTTGCCGACACCACCGCCGAAGCCACGGCAGCAGAGGCAACCAAGAAGTCAGCTGCACAACTACGGCGGAACCGCGCTCCAGTACCACCACCGGCCAGCGAAATCTCACCTAGTTTAGAAGGGCAGCTGGTGACAACGCACCACGAGGACCTCTCTTCGTCGTCAGAAAGCAACGAAGAAGGGGTCCATCGATTGTGGTCTGACCGGGACCCTCACCCGAAGCCCTTACGCCCTTGCGCTGGTTGTAGGTCCAACCATGCCAGGTCCGGATGCAAATTCCGCGACGCACTCTGCCATGAGAGCGGGAAATGAGGCCACATCGGACAGGTCTGCCACAGCTTGCCAGGATCCAGCCAGGCCTCAAGAGGGGCTAACTATCGCCAATCGACAGGAAACCATCCTGTGAGGCGAGAGCCAGTAAACCACTCCAACAGAAATTGAACCTTGCAGAGAGAAGAGGCTCACCATACTATCACTATCGGTCATGCCTCAACCTTGGACACCAAGAAAATCCGAGTCACGGTAGCCATTGAGAACCAGCCTTGCATCATGGAGGTCGACTCGGGATCATCCCTCTCGATGGTGTCTTGGAAGACACTCAAGCAACTCATCCGCACAATTCAACACCAAGATCTACGGTTCCAACGCCTCATCCTCAAGGACTACCAGGGGAATCGAATCCCCGTCGTCGGGTCCTGCTGAGTCTGAGTCTCCTTCAAGAAGCACACAGCGTACTTACCTTTAACAGTCATCGATAAAGATAGGCCTAGCCTACTGGGCCTCCAATGGTTCGCACCACTCGACATTGAAGTGGCCGGCGTAAACCGAGTCGGTGGCTGTGACTGGGAGGAAGACCTTATATCTGAGTTCAGAGACGTCTTCGCGGACAGCTTAGGCAAGTACAAAGGGACCCCGATCTCATTTAGCCTAGATCCCAAAGTAGCTCCCATTCGCCTGAAGCCCCGTCGAGTTCCGTTTGCCTTAAAAGCGAAAATCGTCTCGACAAACTGATAGCTCAGGGGGTGTTGGAGCCCACCGATCACTCCCCGTGGGAAACCCCAATTGTAACACCCATTAAGCCAGACGGGTCAATTCGAATTTTTGGGGACTACCGGACCACCTTGAACCACGCCCTCCAGCAGAACACGTATCCAGTTCTGGTGGTGCAGCACCTCCTCCATTCCCTGGGGGGTGGAAAAGTTTTCGCTAAATTGGATTTAGCTCAGGCATATCAGCAATTACCAGTAGATAAAAAAACGGCACAGGCCCAAACTATCGTGACACACCGAGGTGCCTTTAAATGTACCCAGTTGCAATTCGGAGTTAGTGTGGCCCCGGGGATCTTTCAGAACCTTACGGAAAGGTTATTGCAAGGCATTAAGGCCCTGGTCTCCTATTTTTATGATGTATTAATTGCAGCCCCAACCAAAAAAATCTTACAGGACCGGTTAAAATTAGTCCTAAGAAAATTCCAAGAAGATGGCCTTAAGGTTAAAAAAAATAAATGTAAATTGTGTACTGACAGTGTTGAGTTTTTAGGGTACCTGATTGATAGCCAGGGCATTCACCCTACCGAAAGTAAATTAAAAGCGATAAAAAACGCTCCCAGGCCAAGAAACAAGGCCGATCTCCAGGCATTCCTAGGCCTTATCAATTTCTATAATGTATTTTTGCCGCATAAAGCAACAGTTGCTGAACCGTTACACCGATTGTTAAACAAAAGGGCAATTTGGTTATGGGGTTACCGTGAAGAACAGGCGTTCAGAAATGTTAAAAAACTGCTCACTTCAGACTCTGTATTCATGCAGTATAACAAGACTTTGCCGTTAGTTATAACCTGTGATGCTTTGCCTTTTGGGGTTGGCGCTAATGGGAACGAAGCCCCTGTGGCCTATTTTTCAAAGACTCTTTCAAAAACTGAGCGGAACTATGGACAAATTGATAAAGAAGCCCTTGCAATCGTCTCAGATTTCACGAATACATGTATGGCAGGGTCTTTACTGTTGTGACTGACCACAAACCATTGCTAGGGATAATAGCCGGAGATAAGCCGACTCCCTACATATTATCCCCTAGAATGACCCAATGGTCAGAATTCTTAGCTGCTTATAACTATCGGCTGCAATACTGCCTGGGGAAAAACATTCCCCAAGCCGATGCATCGAGCCGAGCACCACTCCCAGAAACTCTCGACGATCTGGCACCAACGGTAACCACGTTGCAGATCGAGGCACTCAACTCGCCGCCACTGACCACTCGAGACATCACGAGAGAAACCAAACACGACCACACCCTCGCACGAGTCCTAGGCTGGGTAGAACGTGGATGGCCATTGGACCAATTGCCTGATGACTTCACACCATTCAAGTCTCGACAGACCAAGCTCTTCTCCCAGAAAGGCTGTGTCATCTGGGGCGATAGAGTCATTATCCCAGAACAGCTCCGAAAAGCACTGCTGAAAACCTTGCACGATGGCCACCCCGGCATCGTGCGAATGAAGGCCCTTGCACGAAGCAACGCATGGTGGCTGGGCATTGACAAGCAAATCGAACAGTGGGTTAAAGCTTGTGACAAATGCCAAGAAGTCAGCAATGCCCCTCCAAAAGCCATGCCTACTGAATGGGAGACACCACGTGGACCCTGGTCCTGAATTCACCTGGACTTCACGGGGCCAACCAAGGGCCACACCTTCCTGCTTACTGTCGATGCCTACTCGAATTGGCTCGAGATTCATCGAATGACTACTACAACCTCCGAGGCAGTCATCAAGATTTTGAACAGACTCTTTGCAACCCACAGATTACCAGATGTCCTGGTATCCGATAACAGCCCACAATTTACTGCACTAGCATTCGAGCAGTACCTCGCTGACCGCAGCATTCGCCATGCGCTCACCTCACCTGCGCATCCTGAGACCAATGGCCGAGCAGAACGCATGGTCCAATTTGTAAAGAAAACCTTGCAAAAGGTAAACTACGATAACATTGACGACAAGGTCAATCAAATCCTCTTCTTGCAACACATCACCCCACATGGCGTCACCAACAAAACTCCCGCTGAACTGCTGATGGGATGAAAGCTCCACTCCCACCTCGACCGGTTGCACCCTGCTTATGAACCAGAGAAACCACTAGGATCCAGTGGCCGCTGTCGCACCTTCCAGGTAGGAGACCTGGTCTATGCAAAAAACCTATTGGGCGACCCGTTGTGGGTGGAAGCGACAGTAGTGCATGTAACCGCCCCCAGATCCTACCTTTTGCAATGCTGTGACAATAAACTCTGGAAACGGCATATCGACCAATTACAGTCGCGGCTTGCAGCAGCCAGTCCACAACTTCCCTATGACCAAACTGAGGGGGGGGGAGGTACGGAAGAAGATGAAGCCCTAGGAAACCCGTTCGAAGGGAACGACGATTTAACAGAAAACCAGGCTGCGGAGCCGGAGGGAGAAACGTTTGCACCTCAAGAAATTGCGGAAAATGGGGGCCACGACGCAGAAGTGAACTCTGAACTGGAGGTAGCCCCACTATCAAACAACGATCTACCTCAGCAGGACTGCAACCACCCAATACAACGAAAGTCAAAGAGACTAAAAAGACAACCGTCCTATTTAAAGGACAATGTAACTGCGCCCTGAACTAAGAAGCCAGGGGGAAAGGGTGTTGTGTATGCAATATAACTAATAAAGTATGAGCTTGGAGTCAAGTGCAGGGTTCTGGCCCTGCACTTCTGATTGGCTGTTAAGCAGCCGGACCAGATTGGCCCGTTCCGGGGAATCCGATTGGCCCCTAACAGAGAGTTCTTATTGGTTATAAGAGCTAGCGTTCCTAGCTCGTTATTGGTTAATCGTTACAAGGTTCGCCTATATAAGGCAGGTTTTACTACCGTTCAAGCAAGCCAGTCACAATGTAAATAAAGAGCTGAAGTTCACCGTTCAGAGGCTTGTCTCCATTCTTTATCGCCCATGCTCAAATTTAACAGTTTCTTGTCCTGTCCTCTGGTCCTTTGAAGAATCATTTGCCCCCCTCTTCTTTGTGACAGCTTCTCAAGTACTGGAATATTGCTATCATGTCACCTCTAATTATTCTTTTCTTTAAATGAGCCAAACCCAAATCCAGCAGTCATTCATATGTTTTAGTCTTCAGGCCTGTTCTGTATTCTGTACAGTGGTAGATTTGTCTTCTGTACAGATGCAGATAGATAAACTCAACAAAACATCCATAACAAAGTATTTTTTATTGGTTCATCAGGTATCCTCATAACTCATATTTGTGACAAAGTTCTTCTTTAATGACCAATCTTTTGCATATCTGTCTTGTAGGTAAAAAGATGGTTATCTGCTATCCTTTTTCCCTCATATCGTAGCGGTAGAAGTTGAACAGTTACGATGAGTCCGTGAGTTCAACCAAGAGTGAGGAAACCTCCCCCAACCCATTGAGGGCCAATTTAGTGACCAATCAGGATTACAGGTGTGGTCACGTGACATGGACTACATTTCCCAAAGTACCTTAACTACATTTACCATGATGCATTCCCTTAAGGGGACAGCTCACAATTGCTATCTAACTATTCAATTCCCATACACTGGCTGGACAGCACAAGGCATTTGATCTTCTTAGTTGTAGTTCTCTGAACCTTTTTTTTTTTCAAAGTCTCAGCATCTTTTCATGTAGTATGGTGACCAAAATTGGTTGCAATATTCCAAGTTTAGCCTTGCTAAGTAGCTTTATAAAGTGGTACTAATGTGATCTTGATTCTCTGTTTATACAACCCAGGATTGTATTAGCTTTTTTGGCTGCTGATGCATACTCCTGGCTTATAATCAAAGGATCATCCAGTAGGACTCCAAGGTCCCTCTTTATTTTTTGAGCCAGGTCTTGCCTAATCTGTACTTATAGCTTTGATTTTTCCTGCCTAGATGTGAAACTTTGCTTCACACTAAAATTCATTTTGTTGGAAAGTTAAAATTTGTCAAGATATTTTGGACCTTGGGCTTCTCTTCTTAAATAGAATCTGGTTTATTAGACGGCTTGCTATGCAGGTCTCTGAACTGTATTTTCTGTATATTAATCTCCATTCTGTTCTAATTAAAAAACCTGCTTCAGTTCAGACTCCTGGACGTGTTCACATGCATATACAGTTTGTATGTATTCCACATAGACTGCTTCAGTAGTGATGAAGATACTAAACTAGAATGAAGAAGATCCAGGTTTAATTCCAGGTGATGTGGGACAGGTTTAAATGAATTGGATGATTGGGTCTAGCCTTTCCACATTCCACCTCTCTGAGCTATTGTGATACCTTCAGCTCTATGGTGGAATTAAAAAAAAAATACTATCGGTTCTGTGGGCATGGCTTGGTGGGAGTGATGTGGCTTAGTGGGTGTGGCAGGGGCTGGATACTGTAAAATCCTCATTCCCTCCCTACTCCTGGGGGAAGGTTACTGCAAAATCCCATTCCCTCCCCACCCCACTAACCTACTTTCCAGCTCCATTCTCCTATGCAGGGCAACAAAAGAAGACCCAGCCGATCAGCTGGAACTCAGGAGTTAGAGAATAGATGGGGTGGGACCCAGTCAGAGGTGGTATTTGCTGGTTCTCCAAACTACTCAAAATTTCCACTACTGGTTCTCCAGAACTGATCACAACCTATTGAATACCACCTCTGCTTCAGCTCCCAAAAAGAGGTGAAAATTTAACAACAAAAATATTATGATTGGGAAGCAACATTAATAAAAGAGAATATTTATAGCTCAGGGTTAAAATTAAGGGTTCTTGGTGCTTCCTGAGCTTGGTTGTTTTTTTGCAGACATTTCAATACCCAAATCAGGGGTGTCAAACTTGCATCATCACAGCATCATTTTGCCCTTTGCTAAACCTTGTATGGGCGTGGTCAGTGCATGATGCAACTGGCCCTTGGGCCATGAGTTTGACATCCCTGACCCAAATAATGAAGAGCCATGGTGGTGCAGTGGTTAGAATGCAGTATTGCAGGCTAATTTTGCTGACTGCCAGCAGTTTGATCCCAACTGGTTAAAGGTTGACTCAGTCTTCCATCCTTCAAAGATTGGTAAAATGAGGACCCAGATTGTTGGGAACAATAGGCTGCCTCTGTAAACACTTAGAGAGGGCTATAAAGCACTATGAAGTGGTATATAGGTCTAAGTGCTAATGCTATTGCTACTGAGTAATGAAATATTCCTAAAATGCATTATTAAACTCTATTTATATTTAAATTGACTTGGATTTAATTTTTTTTTCAGAACAGGAAGCTGTCCAGTGGTAGAGGTATTAAAAGAAAGAAATATATATAGCAGGATACAATTTGGGTTGGTCACCAGCAACAGAGGTTTAATCTTCCACATTTTTGGATTTGTGTTAGAGTCCATCCCCAAGGAACTTCTCTCTACCAGAATTTGTCACCATGTGACTGACCCAGATTGGATCCTGTAACATTATCCTGAGACACGTATATCTGCCTTCCTCCATGAGAAAAAAGATGTATCCCATGACTAAAGAAATCAAGGGAAATTTTTGCATCCTTCTGTAGCTTCATTGTATTTCTTCAAACATTCCTCGCTCAAGTTGGTTGTATTTTCATTTCAGACAACAGGAGGAGCGAAAGTCAGAGAAAGATGCATCAAAATATAGTTGGATAGAGATAAGAAAGATTGATCCATTACAAAGGAGTGTTTGTTGAGTTGGCTAATGCTAAAGATTGCTTGGAGCCCCCACAGAATTTTCAACTAAATTCTCAACTGTCCGTTGCTTGTCAAATTGTGCCCACAATTCCTCAATATTTTGTTGTCCATACTGAACTACTTACACACCAATGGGCATGGTGTGGCTTGGTGGGCATGGTTTGGTCAGTGTGGCAGGGGAAGGATACTGTAAAATATCCATTCCTTCCCCACTCCTGGGGGAAGGTTACTGCAAAATCCCCATTTCCCACACCAGGGGAAGGATATTGTAAAATCCCAATTCCCTCACCACCCCACTAACCTGCTTTCCAGCTCCATTCTCCTGTGCAGGGCAACCAAAGAAGACCCAGGCAATCAGTTGGGACTCAGGAGGTAGAGAATAGATGGGGGCAGGGGCAATCAGAGGTGGTATTTGCCGGTTCTCTGAACTACTCAAAATTTCTGCTGCCGGTTCTCCAGATCAGAACCTTCTGAAGGTTCTCCAGGTCAGAACCTTCTGAATACCACCTCTGTAACACACCTAAAGTAACACCTGTAGAGATTCTCAGTCATCCAGGTCATGGTTGTCTCAAAGGTGCTTTTTTGGGAGGAAACTGGAGTTTCTTGTTTTTTTTTGGTTTTGAAGATGTTTTGCTTCTCATCCAAGAAGCTTCTTCAGCTCTGACTGGATGGTGGGGAATGGAAGGATTTATATTCCTTGCAGAAGCTGGTCATCTGTATCCTTTTACAGGGTCACTCAAGGAACAGACAGAAAACAAACTATCATTGATTAATTTTACCTAGTTTACTCACTGTCAAAAAGCCAATTGGTGGATTCATCTTCTCTATGACAAGCTAATTCAACGACAAGATGCCCAAGTTCAAAGATTTGTGATGAGATTTTAAAAATCAGGATTGAGAAAGGCACACTGTTTGCTGTGTTGCATATCATTGGGGAATGAGGGAATAATCACTTCAAGTTCTTCTGAAGACCATTTCCTGAGTAAATATTTGTCACAAGGACCTGATTGTCTTTGCGTGAAGTCCTTGACAATTGGTTAAATAAAATACATTTGGTTTTGTGCTTCCAAATTTTAAGCTAAAATAAATGAGTTGCAGATTATTTGCCTTGTAGCTTTGAAATGTGTTCTCTCTCTCTCTCTCTCTTTTTTTTTTTTTCTTTACTTCTCCTTTTGTGGCAGAAAGCAAATTTATGCTGCAGTTTCCCAATACTAGAATTGTCACTAGGAATCAGACAGTGTATACTGTAAACATAATGAATGCATAAACAAACAAAAAATACAAGCATAGAAAGCACTATTATTTCCTTCGAATGTGGCAAAGGCAAAATCCAAAATAAAGTGTATAGTTGCAAAGCTCCTTTGCCATCCAATTGTTCAGGCTACTAATGCTTAAATAGATTAATCAAGTTTCAGAATTTAAAAGAACTGATCTGATTCCTACCAAATGCTAGAAAGATTGATTAAGCTCAGGAAAACTAACTGGTGATTATTAATTGTTGGCTTCTCACCTTCCTCGCCTTGAGTTATTTTGGGCTTGCTTTCCTTCCTTCCTTCCTTCCTTCCTTCCTTCCTTCCTTCCTTCCTTCCTTCCTTCCTTCCTTCCTTCCTTCCTTCCTTCCTTCCTTCCTTCCTTCCTTCCTTCCTCTCTGTCCCTCCCTCCTTCCCTTCCTTCCTTCCGTCCTTCTTCCCTTCCCTTCCTTCTCCCTCCCTCCCTCCCTCCCTCCCTTCCTTCCCTTCCTTCCTTCTTCCCTTCCCTTCACTCCCCCTCCCTTCCTTCTCCCTCCCTTCCCCTTCCCTTCCATTGCCTTCCCTTTTCTTTTTTTTCCATCCCTCCCTCCCTTTTTCCTTCCTTCCTCCTTTCCTTCCTTTTTTCCTCTATTTCTATTTACATTGCCACCAAAGTTACATTGATATAGTTTTCTTCTTTTCTTATTTCAAACATGTTTATACATTTGCCTGAAACATGTATTTTGTGAGTGCTTTTCCTACTCTGAGAATTTGGGGGAGGAAACAGAACAAGAAATATTATCTGATGTAAAAAACTTCTAATATGTGCATGTCTTCTTTCCATTAACCAGTCTACCCAAGATTCTTGGTTGAAAAGGTAAGATGAACCATAAGCCAAAGTACAGAAAACATATCTGGAGTCACCAGCCAGGAAACTGTGATATAAAAGTCCTTAAAAGGATTGGGAAAAAGGAGGGGGGGGAGGAAGGAAGAAAGACAAAAAGATACAGTGAGAAAAGAAGAAACAGAAGTAGCAAGAACAGCAAGCCATTTTCAAAAACTTGTTAAGAATGAGAGCAGAATAGCTCTCAAATTTCCCTTAATTCTTCTAAAATAAGAAAAGTTTCTGATGACCCAAGCTTTAGTTGGTGGTTTCATAGGGATATTCATGGAAAATCCTGGGAGCAAAATAAAAGTGATTCTCCATTGCCTTCTGTTCTGTATTTCAGCTTCCCAGCCAAGCCTAGAGTCTCCCATTCAAGAATAAAGTGAGTGAAATCTTTGTTTCCTACCCTAGACAAATTCCCATACATAGTGCATGACATCTATTAGTACCTTTATACCTTGCAAATTATCCTTTTTGTGCTCTAAATGATAAGGTTGCTTGTTAATCATCTAAGTGACAATTTGCATCTGTTGCAAACTAAGTTATTTATGCAGCAATTGTTCTGAAACATTATTTTTATTTGTCAATTGCTTACAAGATAATAGGTATAAGTAAAAACATAGTTATGAATACATGGATACATATAAGAAAAATTATATATATATATATATATATATATATATATATATATATATATATATATATATATATATATATATTTTCTGAGGTTCTCACGGGTACTTGTATGTGGATCTTTGGTTATTCGGGTTTTCTCCCACGTAAGATTGGAAGTATCTGGGCAACGTTTCGATGAAGTCTCATTCATCATCTTCAGGCTTGGTCTTCAGCTCTGTGCTTCTCAGAGTGATGTGAGCTTGCAGCTGCTTCTTCCTTTTAACTGCTCCTGGGGGTGTGACTTGATTGGCTTGATTGACAGCCAAGCCCCCACCCAATCAAGTCACACCCCCACTAGCAGTTAAAAGGAAGAAGCAGCTGCAAGCTCACATCACTCTGAGAAGCACAGAGCTGAAGACCAAGCCTGAAGATGATGAATGAGACTTCATCGAAACGTTGCCCAGATACTTCAAATCTTACGCGGGAGAAAACCCGAATAACCAAATATATATATATATATATATATATATATATATATATATATATATATATATATATATATATATATATATATATATATATATTCTTAAGTTTTCGCGGGTACTTACATGTATGGCATTCAGCTTTGTTCGGGTATTTTCCCACGTCATAGTAGAAGTGCTTTTAAAGTTGTAGCAACATTTCAGCAGCGTTTCATATATATATGAAACAATAGGACAGAGATGTGCACGTCCCCTACAGACCTCTTAGGAAAGGGGTGAGGTAGACAGTCTAAGGTTAAAGTTTTTGCAGTTTTGGGAAAAAAAACCACAGAGTCAGGAAGAGTATTTCAGACATTGACCACTCTGTTGCTGAAGTCATATTTCTTGCAATCAAGTTTGGTGTGATTAACCATGAGTTTGTATCTATTGTTTGCTCTAGTATTGTTATGGTTGAACCTGAAGTGTTCATTGACAGGTAGGACATTGCAATGTATGATTTTATATACTATACTTGGATCAGACTGAAGGTGGCGTAGTTCTAGGTCTAGAATTTCAAGTCTGGTGGCATAAGGTATTCTACAACGAGTAGAGGAGTGGAGAACTCTTCTTGTAAAATATTCCTGGACTTTCTCAACTGTGCTAATATCAGATACGTAATGTGGGTTCCAGACTGATAAGCTGTATTTGAGTATTGGTCTAGCAAAGGCTTTACACAAGTCTATGTAGATTTTGTCTATTGCTTTGCCTTGATTGAGTTGTGTAGTCCATGTGTTTTTGCAGTGTAAGAGTTGCAGATTACAGGATAGTTTTTTCCTAAAACCAAATTGTTTATTAGAGAGTAGGTTGTTTGTTTCTAAGTGGAGGATGATGGATTGGTTAATAATTGATTCCATGACTTTACAGGTGACGCAGCATAAAGAGATTGGTCTGCAATTTTCAACTAGGCTGGGGTCTCCCCTTTTGAAGATGGGGATGACCGTGGCTTGTGACCATAGTTTTGACAAGGAGCTGGTCCTGAAAGATTTTTCAAAGATTATGCTTAGAGGTTCAGCTCTGGCAGTGGGTAGCTTTTTTAAGAATTAGGCACATATTCTGTCTGGTCCAATAAATAGAGATGGTTTTAGATTGTGCAGTGCTTTTCAACAATGTCTTCTGTAAAATCGATATGTATTAGATCATTGAAGTTGTCTGTGGTTTGACTAGGAAATACTGGGCATGATCTATTGCTGTTTACAAATACTGAGCCAAAGAATGTGTTAAACCATACTCAATGAGTAGTCCTTAATGGGTCTAAGTCTACATGGAGGGAAGTAAGTAGTTGGGTGCCACAAGGTTCCGTCTTAGGCCCAGTACTTTTCAATATCTTCATTGATGACTAAGATGAGGGAATAGAAGGGGAACTTACCAGATTTGCAGATGATTCTAAACTGGCAGGAATAGCTAACACCCAAGAAGATACATTCGAGATCCAGATGGATCTTGGCATACTAGAACACTGGCCCATATCTAATAAAATGAAACTCAATATAAAGAAAAATAAAGTCCTACACTTAGGCAAGAAAAACTAAAAGTACACATATAGAATGTGTGAAACCAGGCTCAATAACAGTAACTGTGAGAGGGATCTTGGAGACTTAGTGGATAAACAGCTAAATATGAGCCAGCAGTGTGCAGCAGCTGCCAAAAAAGCCAATGCAATCCTAAGTTGCATTAACAGAGGGATACAGTCAAGATCAAGGGAAGTACTAATACCACTCTATAAAGCCTTAGTAAGACCACACCTAGAGTACTGCATCCAGTTTTGGTCACCACATTATAAAAAAGATGCTGAGACTCTAGAAAAAGTACAGAGAAGAGCAACCAGGATGATTAGGGGACTGGAGGTTAAAACATACAATGAACGGTTGCAAGAACTGGGCTTGGCTAGTCTAGTAAAGAGAAGGACCAGGGGAATCATGATAGCAGTCTTCCAATATTTGAGGGGCTGCCACAGGGAGGAAGGGGTCAAGCTATTTTCTAAAGCTCCTGTAGGCCAGACAAGGAATAATGGATGGAAACTGAACAAGGAGAGATTTAATCTGGAAACAAGGAGAAACTTTCTGACAGTGAGAACAATCAACCAATGGAACAGCTTGCCCTCAGAAGTTGTGGGAGCACCATCAGTTGAGACTTTCAAGAAGAGATTGGACTGCCATTGGTCAGAAATGTATAGGGTCTCCTGTTTGGGCGGGGGTTGGACTAGATGTCCTACAAGGTCCCTTCCAACTCTAATTACATGTTTCTGTAAAAAGGTTGGCTTTAATAGTGTCGTTGTTGCAGTCTTTACCCTTAGGTCCTTTCATGGGTGGGATAGACCTTGAATCTTTTAGTTTGTTGTTTACAAAATTGTAGAAAGCACAGGTAGAATTGGTGCATAGAAGGTTTTCTTCTTGTTTAATGTGATAATTGGTGCATTCAGTTTTTATCTGGTGGCATAAATTTTTGTATCGGCTTTTGAAGTTGGCAACGTGACCACATTTGTTCTTCTGCCAAAGTCATTTCTTTTGGGATTGAAGCTTCCTTATTATTATGGGTAATTTGTTTGTTCTGGTTTTGGGAGTTGTTAATGGTAACCCATAGTTTGATGACTCTTTTGACTTCAAATAAAAATATGTTGTAATGGTCTTCTACAGTATAGCACCCAGTGAATAGAAATTGCCAATCAAGGGATGAGAGATAGTTGTTTATAAGATCATAGTTGCCTTTTTTGAAGTTATAATTGTGGATTCCATCATTGTGATGATTTTTGTGCGAACATATGTTGAGACAAAAGTCAATCATGTTGTGGTCACTGTTGGAAAAGGGTTTTTTAATTTGTATTCTATAAATTGAATTCAAACTATTGCTGAAGATGAGATCAAGGCAGTTGTTAAGTCTAGTGTTGTTGGTTACCAGTTGTTCCAGTCCCAGATTTGTTACTGCATTGTAGAAGTTTGCATGTGTGGATTCAGTTGTACATTCGTTTAGGGTCCAGTTAATATGAGGTAGATTAAAGTCACCAAGAAAGATAAAAACGTGTGGGCAGGAGGCTGCCCATGTTCGTAGTATATTTAGCTTGTTAGCATGTTCAATGTCGTAATCAGGGGCTCTGTAACATAGTAAGAACCGAAATGTTATATTTAAGGACAGTTCACAGACGATGGTCTCAGGAATAGCAAGCTCCTGGGTAACTTGGATGTTTTTTAGATGTAGGGACTTTTTATAGAAGATAGCAACACCACCTACTCTATGGATTTCACGATCTGATCAGTAAACATGATAGTCTCTTATTGTGGTAATGGAGTCAGGGAGAGATGTGTTGAGCCATGTTTCACAGACAAATATAATGTCGAATTTAGCCATATTTAGTAAGAGAAGAAATTCAGGTATTTTATTTACAAGGCTTCTTGCATTGAGTAGCTTGCATTTAAGGTCAATTGTGGTTGGAATCGAGGTAGTTAAGGGTGTGCAAGCCTAGTTTTGAGTGATATTGGATAGGGTGGGGTTGGATATGGAGTTGTGGGTTGCGTGACTTATTTTTGATGCAATCAGTTCTGTAGTCAATGTATAGGTCCTTTTCTCCATTGTCTAGATGGTTTTTGAGTTCTGCATGGAGTTCACAGGAGCAGATCCCTTGCAGTATGGATAAGTTTGGTCTTAAGCGAAGTTTTTTGTGGTTGGGATTTTTTGCAATGGCATTTATTGTATGAATGAATATGCATTTGCTGGACTCATTTTTGCATACAACTCTATAAAATCTTGGGGACAGGGAGCTGTCAGGTTATTTCAATGATATCTTCAGGAGAGATGTTTGTTGTATTAGAGTTGCTTACGATATCACGAACTTTGGTGATGTCATCTGATTCATTGGTGTCTTTGAGACCAAATGTTCACGTTTCATGGTGTCTCTGATGAGTAAGGAGATATTATTTGTGGAATTTATCTAAGTTCTATAATATTTATAATGCCCTCTGCCCTTTACAGAAGAAAAAATTAAAAGCCAGTCAGTTCTGTAAGAAAACTGTGTTCGTAAGAACAGGGCGGGGGGGGGGGGGGGGGAGGTGTCAATGAAAATTTCACAGAACTGAAGATTTTTAAAATTTAAACCATCCCATCATCCCACATTAGCCAACATTGCTTATCATTTTTGATTTTTATTTTATTACATTAAAATGAACTATCAGAAGAAGGGAAAGTATAGAAAAACACAATCATATTAGTAACATAGTTCAGAATCCAAAACAGAATCCATCACAGTTTAAATAATATTTTCTCAGATTTTTTTTTTTTTTTAAATCGGCTGGTAGTGATTGTATTGTATGACATTGTTTTATTGCATTTGTTCTTGGACCATACATATTGAAAAAAAGAGAGGGAAACACCTGGCAAATTATGTTACAAATGTAACATAAAAAGCCCATTTTTGAAATACTTGTTTTTCTTCCAAAGTCCTGTTTAGTGAGCCGATAGAAACTGATCTGAAGCTCGTTGACAACTTATATCAACATGGCTGCAAATTGGATGGAATCAAATAAAGAACAGAGCAGCTGGAAACCTCAACAAGGAACACTCCTATTGTAAAAGACTCCATCACTTACAGAGTTCATAGTCAGAGCATATTGAATATCATAGGGCAGAGAGCATATTTGCAATATCCTATCAAGTCTGCTTATAGAATCAAGGTTGGTAGCTCCTGTCGAGGTGAGAAAAACCACTTCACTAAACTTCTTTTTCACTTCTAATTCTGGTTGTGTGGAACAAACTCTCACCAGGATTACTCTTGGAATCTGATCACTAGTATATACAGTATTTAACAATGTACTTTACCTTAGATTAGATTAGAAAGAAAGATACTTTACCTTAGATTAAAATTTAAGAGATTTTTTTTTTAGGATGCTGAGAATTAATATCTTATGGTATTTTAAATAGTAATGTTATTTATTTAGGAAGCCCAGTGGCCGAGTAGCACCAAAGACACTGGAGAAGGTCTGTGCTCTGGTATTTTGAATCCTACCACCACATGACAGAGTGAGGTACCATCACTTGCCTCAGCTTCTTCCAACCTACCAGTTTGAAAGCATGTAAATGCAAGTAGATAAATAGGTATCATTTTGGTGGGAAGATAACAGCATTCTGTGCTTTGCTCTATCCTTTACACTGTATTGTGATGTCATGTTGACCATATGATCACAGAAACATCTTCAGACAGCACAGGCTCAATGACTTAAAGAAACAGAAATGAGCATTGCTGTCTAAAGTTGGCTACAACTAGTGGAATAAAATCCCCAGGGATATCTTTACCTTTTACTATTCATTTAACCTTAGAAAGAGCTTATTGTAGTGTTATTGTCTCTCTACTGAAAAATATTGGAGGTCACTATTTGTTATATATTTGTTTTATGTATTTTTAGTCACTTTTTAGCTTATTCCATTATTCTTTTTTCCCTTTCATGTTACTTTGCTTTTTAATATTTGCTTTTAAAATTTAAAGATTTTTTAAAAATAAATAAAGAAATTCGATCACTTAACCTTTTAAAATTTATAACTTCTTCCAATATTCCATTATTTCCTTTTCCCTTTCACATTACTTTATATTTTAATGTTTTATTTTGAAATTTAATAAATATTTTTTAAAAAATAAATAAAGGAATTCAACTACTCAACATTTTAAAAGCTTGAAAAATGCTTCTTTTTTATGGGTCCCAATGAAATTGATTTAAATTAAATAAACATTTTCCAGTCAGCATAAATGAATAAGGGTAATGATTCTGTTACACACCCTTGAGTTTAAAGTCTCCTTATTTTATACTGTGATATTATGATTTATTATAATGTTTGAGTCTTTCAACTGTTATTTTATTCTGCATCTTTCTACCACATTACTACATGCGTGATAAATCCACTACTGACAAGACAGACACAGATTTCAGAGATTAATTAGGATAGCAGAAAAAACAATTACTACCAACCTGCCTTCCATAGAGGACCTATATATTACATAAGTCAAAAAGAGGTTTGTGAAAATATTTACAGACTCCTCACATCCCAGACATAAACTGTTTCAACTCCTACCCTCAAAACAACACTATAGGGCACTGTACACCAAAACATCTAGACACAAGGACAGGTTTTTTTCCCAAATGCCATCACTCAACAAATAATTCCCTCAACACTGTCCAACTATTTACTAAGTCTGCATTACTATTACTATTAATTTTCCCATCCTTCCTTTCCCCCATCTCCTCCCACTTATGACTGTGTGACTGTAACCTTGTTGCTTGTATCCTAACTGTTTCCTAGTATGATTTGATTGCTTATTGTAGCTTATGACTACAATAAATGTTGGAATTAAGTGTTGTACCTTATGCTTCTTGACTCTTGATGAATGTCTCTTTTCTTTTATGTACACTGAGAGCATATGCACCAAGACAGATTCCTTGTGTGTCCAATCACACTTTGCCAATAAAGAATTCTATTCTATATTCTATTCTACTGCTCTGCTCTATGTTTTCTGCCTAGGCTAGGAATTGATCACTTGCTATGGCATTTATGCATTTGTTAGATTTATATTGCACCTTACATTATCATCAAAAGCTGCTATGGTATTTGTCTTGCTGTGGCACCATTCTTTGAAAGAATGGATTTGTGCAGGTAAAGATGTTTGACGCAAGTTGAATGTACTGTGTCATCAACATTGGTGCAATCGCTAGTCTCTTAGAAAGAAATGTGATGTAGGCTATGTCCTTAAATAGATAGAATCTCTCCTTCCCTGTATCCCTGTTCCATTTTCCATCTGTTATCCATCCCATAATTTGTTTTTGTGATTTTTAAGGATAAACAGACCTCGTGTTTTTGGAAGCTGTAGAGAGTGGCTCTTCCAAAACCTTCAGGAAGGGAGAAAGGGTGGAGGAATGACCCTAATTGAGTTTTCATGTCTTGTTTTCTCCTTCAGTAAAGCAGCATTGAAACACCCAACCGTTACTTACCTTTCATTATTGTTAGGAGCTTAATTTGTGCACATTTCACACCAACATGTTTTTCTTTAACCCAGTCTTTTCTCTCTCTTTTGAACTTCCCTTTCCTTTCCTTCTTCTATCTTCCTTTCCTTTCCTTTCCTTTCCTTTCCTTTCCTTTCCTTTCCTTTCCTTTCCTTTCCTTTCCTTTCCTTTCCTTGCCTTGCCTTTCCTTTCCTTGCCTTTCCTTGCCTCGCCTCCCCTCCCCTCCCCTCCCCTTCCTTCCCTTCTTTTTCACACCCTAAATTACATTTCGTACAAATCGAAGGTCTTTTTCAATCTAAGCCCAGAGAATTGTCATAGTAATCAGTGGCATTAAATTAAAACTATGTATATCATTTTAAAAATCACATCTTCGTAAGCAGGGTTAAATACAGCTAAATATATGGCTGCGAAGCATTTTTCCCATTAAAGCCAGCTCTTAAATATGTAAATGTGCTTGTGAATCATGTTTCACTTGAAAATGGACTCCGAGACATTCCAAGGTTTCATCTCTGTGCATGCCACATGTAACTTTCATTGACTACTATTTATATGTAGATAACACTCTCTAAATACAATGGAATTGTTCTGACTCCCCACCCCTCCATGACAAAATTCATTATCTTGCCTATGTGCTTCAATTAATGCAGTTAATGAAATTTGTTCCACAAAAGTTGTATTCTTTTCAATTTTGCATCATCTGGTTAGTGTTGGCAGTGTTTATTAATTTAAAACAACAACAACAACAACTTAACATATAATTGCTCTGTTTGGGTGAGGAAAAGAAGGCCCACAATTGTGATCACAGAACAAAGAATATTGCATTAGTATTATACCCAATGCATTTCTCACAATGAAACTTCACATCCAGTCCTCAAATGGCTTCCATTTAAATTAAAAACAAAACAAAACAAAAACCAGTTCTGAACACTTTTTCTTTCTTCTTTTTTCCAATCTGGGATATTTTAGCAGCACAAATCATTGTGTCATACAATGCCAGGGATAAAGATTTAAGTGCCTCAATTACAAGTCATACTCTGCATTCTCTAATCAACAGTGAAGTAAATAATTAAATACTATGCTCCTTCCAGAGTTCTTTATAGGCAATAAATGTCTCTATATCTCATTATCTATTCTAGTTAGGGACAGACAAAATGTGCTTAATTTCAGCACTGGTTTTACCTCTCACTCTGTCATTTGCCCTTAATGTTCAAATTTCAGGCCAAACAACTCATATATTGACTTTTCAAGAAAACTGAGCAAGATATGTAACCTATTGTTGAAGGATATGGTTGGGGCTTCCTGGAGAGGATTCAATGTATAAACAATGTGAAAGTATAGAGAAAACTGCTGTTTATTTTATCTTTAATTGTTTTATTTTATTGTTTGATTACTACTATTCTTTGGTAAACCATAAAATATATGCTGATGAGTTGTAGATTTGATAATATTTTTGCCAGAATCAAAAACGCCTTATCATTGATGAAAACTCTGTGTCAGTGTTCTAAGTAATGCACCCATAGGAAACAAAACTCAGAGGCAGGTGAGTCCCTCAAAGGACAGTTTATTGGATACATCATATTGGCACAACTGGTGAAAGCATACTCTAAATTTTCTCACAACTTTCAGCTGATTAAAAATAAAAGTTTCCCCATCCCGCCCCTCAGGTCACTGATCCTGCTGTCCAGTCCAAGTGCTGGCCAACCCCTTGGTTATTGGCTCCTCCTCTGACCAATCACCTGTGTGAATGTCCATGGTTCCCACAGGAAAATGTTATTGTTTCAGCTACAAAACCCCATCTAACTATTTGCCCCCTCCCACCATTGTGTGGCAACCCTAGAGCCTCCAAGATGGCTTCAGCCAGGCTCACTTCAGGGTTGACACTCTGTAAATCTCCAAATATGGAACTTGATAATGCCGAGAGAACTAAACAAGAGAATGATCTGTGACATTGTTGTGGTTCACCGGCAGCCTGTGGAATCAGACAGTGGGGAAGAATGGGGACCAGTCTAGGAGTCTGGGGAGGACTCAGATGAGGGTCCTGTGTCCGATGCAGAAATGGGGCCAGGAACATGTGGGAGTGGGGTGCTGACTCCAGAGCCTCCAGAGTCTGTCAGCAGTGAGGCAGAAGAACAAGGGGAGCCTGTTCCCAATGTGTATATGCACAAAGCTGCTAGAAGGCAAGAGCAGCTGAGACAAAAGGGGTGACTCAGGGAGTAAGGCTGGGAGGTGATTGCCCCTCCCATTAGGCATGCAAGGTAGAGAAACCTTTGCAGGAAGTAAAGTTGTTTTCTCTGTTCAGATTAATCCTTGAATCTCTGTGTGGACTTTGGTTGTTTTTTTATAGTTCATTTGGCACTTTAGTTATTGGTAGCAATTCAAAGGAGAGAAAGGTGGGTGCTTATCTCAAAGGGACTGTTTGGGGCTCATTACAGGCTAGGAATGAATATAATTCCCAGCATTGAAATAAAACAAGAGTTATTTTAACTAAGCAAGTGCTTAATTACGGTCTCAGGAAGCCTTGGTCAGAACAGAAATCCTCTGAATGGACATATGTCCCAAGCCTGCAGACTCATATTTAGGAGCAGCTTTATGACAAGAACAAACATGCGTCAGGATGCACAAGAACAAAACCAAATTGAAAGATGGAGAAAGTAGACCATCGAGCAAGGAATAGCTTTAAAGAAGGATATGAGTGAAGGATCCAACCTCTAAGAAAGTGGCTTCATTCTACCTGCTTAATGTTTGATCTATACTCAGAAGAAGAAGAAGGGAGGAGGAAGGAGGAGAATATAACATCACAAATTTAAGTCTGCCATTAGGCCATTCACAGATTAGAAGAAAAATTTCCACTAGGGCAGGGATCAGCAACCCAGAGCTCTGGGGATGCGTATGGCTCTTTCAACCCTCTGGTGTGGCTCCCTGTCACTCAAAATATGTGTCACAACTACCAATGTGCAACACCTCCCAGCACACAATTTATTGAGCTTTTCAACCCCTGGTAGGCTAACCATGGATAAATCCAAGAAAAGAAAAGTTTCAGAAGAAAACAGAACATTTAATGTATGTAGGCAGATTCGTTTGCTTTCACTGCTGATGAAACTGGTTTACCAGTATGTTTAATAAGTGGTGAGAAATTAGCAAACAGTGTAGTATTATCTTCATTTTTAGATGTCAAAAGGGTTCTGTGGCCCCCAGTGTTTTCTTTTCTGTGGGAAATGGGTCCATATGGTTTTTTGAGTGTTTAAGTTTGCTGACCCCTGCACTAGGGAATCTGATCTTACATTAAGCCAATTCATTTTGAATATTCTTCAAATTAGGGATAAAACAATGCTACAGCAGATCATTTCTTTTCTTCAATGAGCACCCACATACTAGTCATTGCCCTCCAGACCCAAACATGACTGCTTTATTTGCATAATCCAAGGTAGAGATGTAGAGTTGGATATCACCAACAACACCAGAACTTGGTCCAATGGATCACTTGACCCAGTGGGTTCATCTAGATGTTAAACAGAAAGGTGGTGATATTGAATGCCAAGGTATCCCTCAGGTATCCCTGAGAAACCGAGGGAGTGACCTCTCCCCTCTTTAGACTTAGTAGTCTTTTGCCTTTATTCCTACTCCCCACCTACCCCCACAAAAATCACAATTTGTGCTGTTAACAAAAGCAATACCAGTGTCACATGGAAGCAATTGATAGGACATGTCTTGAGATATCATAAGTGAAACTATGTTCATATTTGGTAAACAATAGCAACCACTTGGTGTTCTACACAGAAAGAAATGAGTGAGCACATATGAATGTCCACGTGCAAAATGGAAAACAACGGGCTGCATTAGTTCAGGATTAATTCTAAGCCAATTCAACAAAAAACACACTGCATTCAGCAAGTTGTGAATCACGTTCTTTGTGTTTGGTGAGCTCTTCCCTTTTGCAACTCTCCTTTTCATGATGTTCTGGATAATAAAAATTAGGAAGCCAAACACGTCTGTTTGTGCTGCAAAAAAAAAAAAAAAAATCACAAAAAGATTAATTATTCCCAGCTCCCAGGCTCAAAATACCGACTTACAGATACTGTATTTTTAATCACATTTCAACAAACAAATTTCATCCATTTGTATATTTGATTCTGAAGTGTGATCTCTCTTTTTTCCAAGTCTACTGTACAGTGGCAACTATTCCCATCAATCTCCCTCCCACTCAAACAAACACCTAGGCACACACACACACAAAGTTGATGAACTTTGCACCATTAAAAATCTGAAAGCATTTTTATCCATGCAACTAAGCAGCAGAGCATGTATTATTTAAGAAACTTCTCTTCATTGGGAGGATTATAAATGTGATGAATGCAACCTACTGCTTTATATGTTATTCCTTCGCCTGTCTTAATAACTGCAGCAATTTTCTTAAGCAATGCAGTACCTGTAGATACTGGTACAATTTACTCCCTTGCTGTTCAATTTTCATATGACCTAACTCAACTGGACCATAATGGTTGCATAAATCAATCTTCAGTGGTTTGTGGGCTCCCAAAAGTCTAGTGCATCTGCTTTAAGGGCATTCCCAGTTCATCTGTCCAGGATATTGTAGACCACAGTAATTTGTGGTGGTCAGATATCACATTGAGAAAAAAAAAATAGGGCTCTGTGAGGTGGTAAAATGCGAAGGTTGTGGGGGTTTTGGGGGGTTGTTTTTGAATTGGGTTGGTATTCTATTAATGCCATATCCTTTGTTCTGTGACAATAATTGTCACCTTTATTTTTAATCCTAGCCAGAAAAAATCCATTGCAGCACTTAGTTGGTTTATTAATAAGCATTGCTGAGGCTAGCTAGCAAGAGCAGGCAACTTTTGTGCAATAAAACTCATTAACTTCATTAATTGGAGAGCATAGGCAACCTAATGAATTTGTCATTAGGGGGAAGTAAGAGCAATTCTATTGTGTTTAGTGACTGTTGCCTACTTACAAGCACGAGTCAATGGAGCCTGCATTCTTAGGGCTGCTTGTGAATTTGGGAGGGGGAAAATGGCAGAGTGAAGGATGGCTTGTTGTGCATATGAACCAAGGTGGCACAGTGGTTAGAGTGCAGTACTGCAGGCTACTTCTGCTGACTGACTGCTGCCTACAATTTGGCAGTTCAAACCTCACCAGGCTCAAGGTTGACTCAGCCTTCCATCCTTCTGAGGTGGGTAAAATAAGGGCCCAGATTGTTAGGGGGGGCAATATGCTGACTCTGTAAAATGCTTAGAGACGGCTGTAAAGCACTGTGAAACAGTATATAAGTATATACTATTGCTATATAAGGGAAACTCATCTATTCTAACCCAAGTTACCTGTTATGGACTAAGCCTACGCAGCAGTAACAACCCTAAATAGCTTTACTTTGCAGCAGGCTTGTAATCCTGCACTCCTCATTGGCCCGCGAATAGCAAGTCATGATTGGTTGTTTCTGGCCAGTCTGATTGGCTGTTAACGGGCCCTTCTAATTGGACGCTTGTGAAAGCGGTAAACTCAAATCATTGGTTGTTTTGACAGCAGCCAGCTCTATAAAAGAGCTGCTGCCGCCCAAGTATCTGCTCTGTTCTTATTTCACAATAAAGAGTTGAAGTCACTGTTCGATGTCTCGTCTCCGTTCCTTGCACCCATGCTCAGGACTTAACACTGGCAACGAGGATGGGATGCGGAGACGATAGAGCTGACTAAGTACTCATCGAACAAGACAGAGCACGTGGCTGAAGAGCGCACACAACAAACGGCAAGATGACCAGCGGCGCCATACCACCCGCTCCATTCGACCCAGCAACCGAAGACTGGGACTCGTATATAGATTGTTTCCAGATGTTCCTAGAGACCAACAATTTAGAAGATACTAAGCCTGGCAAGAAATGAGCGGGGTTCCTGACTCATTGCGGCCCTGCCGTTTTCAAAATGGCTAAAGCACTTGCCAAACCAGCGGAAGTGAAGACCATGGATTGGGATAACCTCGCCCCGATCCTCCGGGCTCATTACGCACCTGCAGTACCTACGCTGATATGAAGACACGAGTTTTACCAGAGGGACCAACGGAAGAACGAGACCGTTGGGGATTTCGTAGCCCACCTCCGGAACCTAGGAAGCCTTTGTGGTTTTGCAAACCTCGAGGAAGCCCTGAGAGACCGCATAATTCTGGGATTGGATGCACCAAACATGCAGAGTAAACACATGGCGAAAGGAGGCATCAGCCTTCCAGATGTCATCGCTGATGCTACTGCCGCAGAAGCAACCAGGAAGTCAAGCACTCGAATGCACCGAGTGAACGCACCGCTTTGCCAACTCACTAACGATAGCCTGCTTGCCGCTGAGAAGCAAGCTATTACCGCTCACCACGAAGACCTTGAGTCATCCTCAGACAGTGAGGAAGAGGAGGTCAACCGGCTCTCCTCAGAACGAGAGCAAAGGAACCAGAGACGTACGCGCCAATGTGCTGGTTGCGGGGCAAACCACCCACGATCGGACTGCAAATTCCTCAACGCACTCTAATGTACCTGCAGGAAAAGACCACATTGTGAAGGTCTGCAGAAGCAAACAAAAGTCCACTCCCAGCTGAAGGGAGAACAACCTCCATCGGAGACAGGCAAACCACCTGAGAATCGGCACCAATGGAACAACCACTACTACTACAGAAATCGAGCACCTGCCTCTTCAACGAGACAAGAAGAGGCCCACCAAACCATTATTATCAGCCACGCTTCGTCGTTCGATGCAAGAAAGATCCGCATAAGGGTTACTATTGAGAATCAATCGTGCGTGATGGAAGTCGATTCAAGATTATCCCTATCGATGGTATCCTGGAAGACCCTCAAACAGCTGATCCCTGCCATCTGCCGCCAGGACCTCAGCACTCAACGAATCATCCTAAAAGATTACCAGGGAAACAGAATTCCAATTGTCGGTTCCAGCCACATCCAAGTATCCTTCAAGGACCGCACCGCAACGCTTCCCCCGACTATCGTCGATCATGACCGGCCCAGTTTATTAGGGTTACAGTGGTTCGCCCCACTCAGGATTGAACTAGCCGGCATACACCAAACCAGAAGCGACCACTGGGAAGAGGCCCTCATCCAGGAATTCCAGGACGTGTTCACAGGAACATTAGGCAAGTACAAGGGGACCCCTATATCATTTAATCTCAGCCTGATGTAGCTCCCATTCGGCTTAAGCCTCGTCTGGTACCTTTTGCCCTCAAGCCGAAGATTGACAAGCAGCTAGATAAACTGATAGCCCAGGGCGTATTGGAACCAATTGACCATGCCCGCTGGGAAACTCCAATAGTAACATCCATGAAGCCAGATGGTTCGTTAAGAATTTGTGGGGATTACTGGGCCACCCTAAATCATGCTCTTCAACAGAGCGCTTACCCAGTACTGGTGGTCCAACACCTTCTTCACTCCCTGGGTGGCAGAAAAATATTTGCGAAATTGGACTTAGCTCAAGCATACCAGCAACTACCTGTAGACGTGACAACTGCAGAAGCCCAGACAATAGTTACACATAGAGGCACCTTCAAGTGCAATAGACTCCAATTCGGAGTAAGCGTGGCACCTGGCATTTTCCAAAGTTTGATGAAGAGACTATTACAAGGCATAAAAGGCGTTGTGCCTTATTTTGACGATGCTCTTCAGAAATTTAAAGATGCTGGTCTGAAAGTAAAAAGGGACAAGTGTCAACTTTGTACGGAGAGAGTGGAGTTCCTGGGATACCTTCTCGACAGACAGGGGATCCACCCCACCGAAAAAAAAACTAACTGCAATCAAAAACTCCCCGAGACCTAGGAATAAGACAGACCTCCAAGCCTTCCTGGGACTCATTAACTTTTATAACATCTTCTTGCCCCAGAAGGTGACCGTAGCCGAGCCCCTACATAGACTTCTCGACAAAAAGGCTTCCTGGGTCTGGGGAAGGCATGAAGAAAGGGCATTCCAACAAGTAAAAGACCTCTTAACCTCTGATGCTGTATTGATGCAATACAATGAGACTCTACCCTTGATAGTTACCTGTGATGCCTCACCATTCGAAGTGGGAGCCATTTTAAACCATGTCCTACCAAATGGGAATGAGGCACCTATTGCGTTGTTTTCGAGAACCTTGTCTAAAACTGAAAGGAACTATAGTCAACTTGATAAAGAGGCTCTCGCTATTGTATCCGCAATTAAACGTTTCCATGAGTATGTGTATGGGAGACCCTTTGCCATAATTACACACCACAAGCCGCAACTTGGTATTTTGGTGGGAAACAAACCAACTCCCCATATCTTATCACCAAGAATGACTCGTTGATGAAAATTTTTAGCCGCCTACAATTACCAATTGCAACACTGCCTGGGGAAAACCATTTCCCACGCTGACGCTTTGAGCTGCTCTCCACTAAAGCGGCTTCAGCGTACGGCATGGAGATCAATGCCGAGAAAACCAAGCTGATGACGAACAGTACCCAAGGTATTTCCTCAGACATCAGAGTCAGTGGAACACCCCTAGAGACAGTAAAAAATTTCAAATATCTTGGGTCCATCATTTCCGATGAAGGCTCAAAACCAGAAGTAATGTCAAGGATAGCACAAACAACAGCTACGCTTTCGAAGCTCCAAACTATTTGGAAAGATAAGAACATCAGTCTGCGCTCAAGGATCCACCTAATGCGCTCCCTCGCAATATCAATCTTTTTATATGCCTGCGAAACCTGGACACTCAATGCGGATTTACAAAGAAGAATCCTTGCAACAGAAATGAGATGCTACCGAAAGATCCTTGGCATCCACTACACAGACCATGTGACAAATGAAGAGGTCCTAAATAAAATACAGCAGGCAATAGGACCACACGACAACCTTCTTACTGTCGTCAAGAAACGGAAATTGAGATGGTACGGACACGTGTCTCGCTCTACTGGCCTCGCAAAGACCATCATGCAAGGGACGGTAAGAGGAAGCCGCAAACGGGGAAGACAACGAAGGAGATGGGAGGATGATATCCATGATTGGACAGGCTTGAACCTGGCAGCATCCCAGAGAGCAGTGGAGGACAGAGACGGATGGAGAAGCGTGGTGGTTAAATCTTCGCAAGCGCCCCAACGACCTCAAAAGAGGTCACGGGATAGGTGCTAGGTGCCACTATCAGACGTCATAGAGGACCCAGCTCCAACCTTAGCAGTATTGCAAATTGAGACCCTCAAATCGCCGCCGCTGACCGCTCGAGACATTGCCTCAGAAACAAAAAAGGACCCTGTTTTGGCACGAGTCCTCAGCTGGGTGGAATGGGATTGGCCAGTCAGCACACCCAATGACAATTTCAAGCCACTCAGGAATCGTCAGACAGAACTATTCTTCCAAAGGGGCTGCATCTTGTGGGGAGACAGAGTTGTAATCCCGGAGAAATTGCAACATAAGGTATTAAAAATGTTGCACGATGGACATCCAGTCATTGTGCAGATGAAGGCATTGGCCAGGAGTTACACATGGTGGCCTGGGTTAGACAAACAGATAGAAACCTGGGTTGCAAAGTGCAGCAAATGCTAGGAGACTCATTCTACTCCTCCAAAAACTCCCCCAACTCAGTGGGAAACGCCTCGAGGTCCTTGGTCCCGTATCCACATTGATTTTGCAGGACCCACAAGAGGACACACTTTCCTTCTAACAGTTGATGCCTATTCAAACTGGCTCGAGGTCCACAAGATGAAAAGTACCACCACAGAGGCGGTCACTAAAAAACTGAATAAACTATTCGCTACCCACGGATTGCCGGATGTCCTGGTCTCCGATAATGGCCCCCAATTCACTGCCCTGCCATTCGAACAGTACCTGGCAGATCGGGACATCCGCCATGCCTTAACATCGCCAGCTCACCCCATGGCCAATGGTAGGGCAGAGCGAATGGTTCAATTTGTAAAAAAGACCTTGCACAAAATGGACCACGGCGACATTGACGACAAAATAAACTGGATGCTTCTCCTCCAGCACATAACCCCAAACAGTACCATGAACAGAATCCCAGCTGAACTTCTGATGGGCCGGAAACTTCATTTGCATCTCGATCGCCTCCACCCAAACTACACGCCTGAACAACCCCCAGGATCCAGCAGCAAGTGTTGGGCATTCCAGGAAGGTGACCCTGTGTTTGCAAAAAACTTCTTGGGTGACCCATTGTGGGTCCCCGCTACCATAATGCAACTTACAGGACCCCGATCCTATTGCCTACAAACTGCAGATAGTAAGATGTGGAAGCGCCACATACCAACTCCGTTCCTGATGAGCACCTAGTCCTATCTCAGCCCCTGCATCTCTAACTGGGGAGGGGGAGAAACATTGAGGAGGCCAAAAAAGAAATAACAATCAAAACTCAACAGTCTACACAACTAACCAGGGGATACTCACCGCCAGAAGGAGAACTGAGCCAGGGAGTGGCCTCGCCGCGTGACAGCACTGCGATAGAAACAGATCCAGGGAACCCAGAAGACAGCACTGGCGTAAGCAGGGAGAGCAGCCCAGAGCCATTCGAAGGCACAGCGGGACCATTTTCACCATCCAGCTCAGCTAGCAGCCCACCGGAACCAGAGCCAGGACAGAAACCCGTGGAACAGTGCAGGTCAAGCAGACAGGTGAAGCAACTTGTCTATTTATGAGAATACGTCACCCCATCCCTCAGACGGAACCTAGGGGAGAGGGGTGTTATGGACTAAGCCTACGCTGCAGTAACAACCCAAAATAGCTTTACTTTGCAGCAGGCTCATAATCCTGCACTCCTCATTGGCCCGCGAATAGCGAGTCGTGATTGGTCATTTCTGGCCAGTCTGATTGGCTGTTAACGGGCCCCTCTAATTGGATGCTTGTGAAAGTGGTAAACTCAAATCATTGGTTGTTTTGACAGCAGCCAGCTCTATAAAAGAGCTGCTGCTGCCCAAGTATCTGCTCTGTTCTTATTTCACAATAAAGAGTTGAAGTCACTGTTCGATGTCTCGTCTCCGTTCCTTGCACCCATGCTCAAGACTTAACACTACCCAAGCTCATATTCAAAGCAAAATATTAGTACTTTTGCAACCAAATTTCCAAGCTCTGAGCTCAAAGCAACAGCCTAGCTACCAATCTGAGCTACTAATGTTCAAACACATTTCAAGGAGTACTTTTTTTCTACGGTGTTCAAAGTCTGCAAATGTCCTGATTTTATTAAAACACATGCAATAATTTGAATGTATTCTTTAGCTTTGCAGAAAAACAGCAAGCATCTGCAATAAATGAATAAACAAACAAACAACTAAATAAATGGGACTGGAGACTAAAACATATGAAGAATGGTTACAGAAACTGGGCAGACTAGTGTTGTGAACAGAAGGGCCAGGGGAAACATGATAGAAGTCTTCCAATATTTGAGGGGATGCCACAGAGAGGAGGGGGTCAAGCAATTTTCCAAGACAGCCAAAGGCCAGACAAGGAATAATGGATAGAAACTGATCAAGAGAGATTCAATCTAGAAATAAGGAGAAAATTTCTGACAGTGAGAACAATCAACTAATGGAACAGAAGTTGTCTTCTTAAGTTGTGGGAGCTTCATCACTGGAAGCTTTCAAGAAGAGACTGGACTGCCATTTGTCAGAAATGGTGTAGAGTCTCCTGCTTGGGTGGGGGATTGGACTAGATGACCTACAAGATCCCTTCCAACTCTGTTAATCTGTAATTTAAATGCCACATAGAGGGAAATTGTTCATACAGCAATGTACAATTTTTTGCAAAACAGAAAAAATATACATTTTGAACACATGTTTTTTTTTAAATAATGTATATAATATATATAATATAATGTATATAATACTGGTACTGGGTAGATAAAATTATGTTTCATGTATTCACATTTTCTCCCACAAAGTAAATGGATCTCAAGAATTGTACCTGCTGAAGATCAGGAAGCTTTTGCTTCATACTTCAGAGGTGGACTACTCTTATTGTGATGCCACAACCAAAGGACTGCTCTTCAAACATTGAGGAGATCACATCCTTTCAAAGTTTCAAGACCATGACTTTGACAGCTGTTGCTTTTCTGGAAGGAGAGAAAAATATTTATGGCTTTACTTCAATATAAAGTAGAGAATGCAGAGTAAATTTCTCCACAAGTCTTCAGATCTGTATGGTGTTGAAAACTAACCTGGACCAGGTTAGTACTTGAATCATCACCTACTTTTAATAACCTCATAATCCCTTGTGGGGTGGAGGCTGGGCAACTGAATGGAGCTGAATGTTTACTCGCTGGATGCCCTTCCTGTCACCAAGGTGGAGTTTTGTTCAGTAGATATATTATCATTGTGCCCAGAGAGACTCAAATCCCAAAGTGATGAACAATAACCTTAAGAAAAGTCAATGGCAAACTTTCTCAATATTGCTGATGGGAAGAATCAAAGTGGACATGATGAACAGTTTATCTGCAACCCATTTTTATAGTTGGCACACCTGTATGTATTTCCACATCATCATCTACATAACTAGGTTTGTTGCCCACTGATCTCAATGATGAGCTGAAGTCCATTTAAGTTTGAGGGACTTGTAAACAAAGAATTTTGTTGGACTGCTATTGGAGCCATAAAATTGTTTCTCGTTTTGTAGCTGAGACCTGTTTGCTTATTGCAGGCCTGAGGATATGGAAAAGTCTCACAAAATAAATTTATGTATGGATAAAGCAACAGGTCATTAATCAGGGAATAGATAATTTGAAACAGGTAATTAAAGATGTTCAAGATAAAATTGGGTTTTGATTTAATCTAAAAATATCTTGCTATCTAGGTCATGTTATTCTATATTGCAAATGAACATGACCTTCACACTCACCAAAAGACAATGAGAAAAAGAAGTTTTCAGATTAACTTAGTATGGAAAGTATATACACATGGTCCTCAACTTATGACTTCAAAAGAACCCAACATTTTCTGTGGCTAAGCAAGACAATGTTAAATAAGTTTTGCCTCCTTTTATGTTCTTTCTGCTCCAATTCAGAAAGCTCAAACTGCCCGAGAGCTGCTGATTTAGTTCTACAGAGGAATTATTGAGTCTGTCATCTGTAACTCTATAGTGATCTGGTTTGGTTCTACAACCCAACAGGACAGACACAGACTTCAAGAGTAATTAGGACTGCAGAAAAAACAATTACTACCACCCCCCAACTTTCTCCCCCTTCCCCGACGACAGCAGAGCACACGAGCCATTTGATGGGCTCCATTCCACTCTGGGTTCCCCAGGCCCACTGGCAGAACAAGGTCTTCAGTGCCTTCCAGAAGAGTGTTAGACAATATGGTATAATAGTATTATACAGAGTATTTACTGGGTCCATTTTAGGTATCCCAGAAGTACTTAAGGATGAATGAATTTGTCATGCTGCACAGTTTTCTATTCCTAACAATTTGTTCAGAAGCCTTTCTGAGCCAACAGGCAAAATTTGGAAAGTCAGCTTGAAAATACATTTCTGTGCATGTTTTTCATGATGTGTGCATTTTCCCATGTGCCTTTCATATTATAATTTCTCTGACCTTACTGAATTTTCTCAATTTCTCACTTCCATCCTAGAAAAAAAAATGTACCTATTTGTTACTTGGAGATATGTTTTCCAAAATTCAGGGGGGGGGGAGTACAAAATATTGATTCTCTTCATGTGATTTCCAGAGAAAGTAAAATTTGGTAAATTAATATTAAAATTAGATGCAGGCTGATGACCCATAATGGACTCATTTCTGCAATGAACCCTTGCAAATTGTCAGTCATCACCTTCTCCTCCATCTACCAGGCTAAGCCCCATTTTTGCAAGGCAATAATTAACTCAATTAACCCAGGTGTCAAAAACTTTCCAACAAAATAAAGCACAATTTTACTAGAGGCTAGTATTAGTAAAACATCCTAAAACATTTGAAACTACTGATAAGCAGACTTTCCTTGTACATGCTAGGTTTCTGGATTTGCATTTTAAATCCATCTTTATTTAGCATATTCTGCACTGGGTGACACCCAGTTTACCCTTAGTTGTATCATCTTTTAGACAATTTACATTCCTATGAATATCCATGAAGTATAGCACCAGGCAAGAAACAATGGATGGAAACCAATCAAAGAGAGAAGCAACCTGGAATTAAGGAGAAACTTCCTAACAGTGAGGACAATTAACCAGTGGAACAGCTCGTCTTCAGAAGTTGTGAGTACTCCATGATTGGAGGTTTTTAAGAAGAGGCTGGACAGCCAGTTGTCTGAAACGTTATAGGGTTTCCTGCTTGAGCAAGGAGTTGGACTAGAAAACCTACAATGTCCCTTCCAGCTCAATTCTGATTGATTGATATACTTTTGTTTTCAAGTGAACCTAGCACATCACTGACCTTAGCTAACCTGGAAACTAAATACAGTCTACAAACAAAATAACAGAGATGGAAGGAACCATGGAGGTCTTCTAGTCCAACTCCCTGCTCGATCAGGAAACTCTATACCAGAGGTCCCCAAACTTAACAACTTTAAGACTTATGGATTTCAACTCCCAGAATTCTTCAGCCAGCAAAGTTGGCTGGAGAATTCTGGGAATTGAAGTCTACAAATCTTAAAGTTGCCAAGTGTGTAGTCCTCTGCTCTATACCATTTCAGACAAATGGCTGTCCAGTCTCTTTTTAAAAGCCTCCAGTGTTGGAGCACCCACAACCTCTGAAAGCAAGTTTGATTGTTTTCACTTTCAGAATTTTTTTTCCTTAATTCTAGGTTGTTTCCCTCCTTGATTAGTTCCCATCTATTGTTTCTTCTTGTCTTGTCTTCTGATCTTTTGGAAAATAGGTTGATCCCCTTTTCTTTGTGGCAGTCCCTCAAATATTGGAACACTGCTATCAGGTATGTGTCATGGAGTTTGTTGGAAGACTATGAGGATGTCTCAGGAAAGGTTTCCTGAAAGGAGACAATGACCATCAGCTTCTGTAAGACAAGTGAGACAATTGCACAGAAATGTTCTCATAATTTAAGATGGAAAAATTGATAGTATAACATGGCTTCTTATGACTGAGTAGATGATGATGATGAACCATTCTGTCACGTATAAGTCTTGGTGATTCTATGAGCCAGGTCTATTCACATATTACTTCTTTCAATTGTTCTATTTTCTGGCTGGTGTCAGCTTTGATGGCATCCAGCCACCATGTTCTTGATGATTTGGTTTACTGCTAACTCTTCCAAGCACAATTGTTTTCTTCAGTGAATGACATGACCAACATTGTGATTTTTGCCTTCCAATGACATGCCTGGTGTTATGTTCTCCAGTACTTCCTCATTAGTGACCTTACACAAGCACTCATGCTCTGATATACACACAGTTTGAATGTTCCAATGGAAAAGGTGAGCAAAAAAAAAAAAAGCTTGCAAAATCACAGACTTTAGATAACGTTCTCTTTTTTTTCCCTTTCCTAAATGCCTTATGTAGTCCCAGACGGTTAATCGGGGTTCCCTGAAGTCTCCTTTCTTCATTATAGAACTATATTTATAAGCACAAGTATGAGTCATCTCCTTCCCTTCTTGCAAATTTTTATCTATCAGGAGAAACAGGGAGTATTTGTCAAGCAAGTTGTTGCCCATAAAAAGATCATGAGAGTCAGAAGTATAAACCAAAAGGACTGAATTTCAGTAATTCCCTCCCATTGCCTGACTTTCTTTTACAATGGCATTAATATTTGGGTGCCCTTCAAAGAGACTTGAAGCCATTTAATCGATTTTTGAATAAAAGTGCAAGGTTGGTTTCCCTCCAAAATAAACAAAGATACTGTGCTGAGTCTTTTCAGTCTTTTTGAGTATTTTGCAATTGGAAGGCATTTAAATGCTTTCTGTATAACACTGACTGAGGAAAGAAAAAAATACATTTTTATTTTATTTTTTATTTATTTATTTGATTTGTCAATTGCTTACAAGATAATAGGTATAAGTAAAAACATAGTTATGAATACATGGACACATATAAGAAAATTAAAAGAAACAATAGGACAGGGATTGTAAGCATGTTGGTGCGCTTGTTCATGCCCCCTACAGACCTCTTAGGAAAGGGGTGAGGTCAATAGTAGAGTCTAAGGTTAAAGTTTTTGGGGTTTGGGAAAGAAACTACAGAGTCAGGTAGAGCATTCCAGACATTGACCACTCTGTTGCTGAAGTCATATTTCCTGCAATCAAGTTTGGTGCGGTTAACCTTGAGTTTGTATCTATTGTGTGCTCTTGTGTTGTTATGGTTGAAGCTGAAGTATTCATTGACAGGTAAGTCATTGCAATGTATGATTTTATATACCATACTTAGATCAGACCCAAGATGGCATAATTCAAGGTTTTCTAGGTCTAGAATTTCAAGTCTGGTGGCATAAGGTATTCTACAACGAGTAGAGGAGTGGAATATTTTTTGTGAAATATTCCTGGACTTTCTCAACTGTGTTAATATCAGATACGTAATGTGGGTTCCAGACTGATGAGCTGTATTCGAGTATTGGTTTAGTAAATGTTTTGTATGCTCTAGTTAGTAGTGTGATATTACTAGAGGAAAAGCTACATAGGATTAGGTTAACAACTCTTAATGCCTTTTTGGCTATGTAGTTACAGTGGGCTCTAGCACTTAGATCATTAGAGATGAGTACTCCAAGATCCTGGACAGAGTTTGGATCATCAACAAGGTCTTGACTATTCAGCTTGTATTTTATTTTCTGATTATTATTTTTTTGTCAATATGTAAGACAGAGCATTTATTTGTTGAGATTTGAAGTTGCCATTTGTTTGACCATTCGGATACATAGTCAAGGTCTTTTTGAAGGGTAGCAGTATTGTCTGTCGTGTTGAATAGCTTTACATCATCAGCTAAGAGAACGCAGTTGCTCTTAATATGATCACAGAGGTCATTTATGTAGATTATGAAAAGAGTTGGTCCTAGAACACTGTCTTGGGGAACACCACTATTGACAGGTACAGAATTTGATAGGACACTCCCAATTTTGACCATTTGTTGTCTGTTTGATAGGAATGCTTCTATCCAGTTATGCAGTTGTCCAGAGATACCATAATATTTTAGTTTTAGGAGTAGTTTGTTGTGTACCACTGAATCAACAGCTTTACAGAAGTCTATGTAGAATGCGTCTATTGCTTTGCCCTGATCGAGTTGTGTAGTCCATATGTTTTTGCAGTGTAAGAGTTGCAGATTACAGGATAGTTTTTTCCTGAAATCAAATTGTTTATTGGAGAGTAGGTTGTTTATTTCTAAGTGGATGATGATGGATTGGTTAATAATTGATTCCATGACTTTACAGGTGATGCAGCATAAGGAGATTGGTGTGTAATTTTCAACTAGGCTGGGGTCTCCCTTTTTGAAGATGGGGATGACTGTGGCTGGTGACCATAGGTTAGGCAAGAAGCTGGTCCTGAAAGATTTTTCAAAGATTATGCTTAGAGTTTTGGCTATGGCAGTGGATAGCTTTTTAAAGAAGTAGGCACATATTCCGTCCGGTCCAATAGATGGAGATGGTTTTACATTGCATAATGTTTTATCAACATTGCCTACTGTAAAATCGATATGTATTAGATCATTGTAGTTGTCTGTGGTTTGACTAGGAAGTACTGCGCTGAGCCAAGAATGTGTTAAATAGGTTTGCTTTGATAGTATCATTGTTGCAGTCTTTACCATTAGGTCCTTTCATGGGTGGGATAGACCTTGAGTCTTTTAGTTTGTTGTTTACAAAATTGTAAAAACGCAGGTGGAATTGGTGCATAGAAGGTTTTCCTCTTGTTTCATGTGATAATTGGTGCATTCAGTCTTTATCTGGTAGCATAATTTTTTTTATCAGCTTTTGAAATTAGCAACGTGACCAGATTTGTTTTTCCGCCAGAGTGCTCTCTTTTTGGATTGAAGTTTCCTTGTTGTTATGGGTAATCTGTTTTATTTTTTTTTTGGGGGGGAGGTGTTGTTGGCACATATAGTTTGATGACTCTTTTGACTTCAAGTAAAAATATGTTGTAATGGTCTTCAACAGTATTGCATCCAGTGAATAGAAACTGCCAATCAAGGGATGAGAGATCGTTGTCTATGAGATCATAGTTGCCTTTTTTAAAGTTATAATTGGGGATTACGTCATTGTGATGGTTTTTGTGTGGGCGTATTTTGAGACAAAAGTCAATCATATTGTGGTCACTGCTGGAAAAGGGTTCTTTAGTTTGTATTTTGTAAATTAAATTCAAATATTGCAGAAGATAAGATCGAGGCAGTTGTTTAGTCTAGTGTAGTTGGTTACTAGTTGTTCCAGTCCCAGATTTACAACAGCATTGCAGAAGGTTGTGTGTATGGGTTCAGTTGTACATTCATATAGGGTCCAGTTAATATGAGGTAGATTGAAGTCATCAAGAAAGATAAAAGCGTGTGGGCAAGATGCTGCCCATGTTAGTAGTGTATTTAGCTTGTTTACGTGTTCGATGTCATAATCAGGTGCTCTGTAACATAGTAAGAATTGAAATGTGATGTTTAAGGATAGTTCACAGACGATGGTCTCAGGAAGAGCAAGCTCCTGAGTAACTTGGATGTTTTTTAGATGTAAGGACTTTTTATAGAAGATAGCAACACCACCTCCTCCATGAATTTCATGATCTGATCAGTAAACATGATAGTCTCTTACTGTGGTAATGGAGTCAGGGAGAGATGTGTTGAGCCATGTTTCACAGACAAATATGATGTCAAATTTAGCCATATTTAGTTAGAAGAGAAATTCAGGTATTTTATTCGCATGGCTTCTTGCATTGAGTAGCTTGCATTTAAGGCCAGCAGTAGTTGGAATTGAGGTAGTTAGGGGCGTGCGTGCCTAGTCTTGGGTGAGGGTGGATTGGTTGAGGAAGGGTTGTGGTTGAAGGTTAAAGCTGAGTTGCGGGTTGTGTGATTTACTTTTGATACAGTCAGCATGGTAGTCAATGTACAGGTCCTTCTCTCCATTGTCTAGATGTTTTTTGAGTTCAGTGTGGAGGACACAGGAGCGGGCACGTTGCTGTATGATTAGGTCAGGGCGACAACGTTCTTATGGTTGGTGTTGGTTTTGGCGAGTGAATTTATAGTGTAAATTAATTTACGTTTGCTTAATTCATTTTTGAAAATGACCCTCCTCTGTGGGGCCACAGAGCCATCTCTGTTTTTGAGCTCTCGGCCAATGCGGGAAATGTCAAGTATGTCATCAGGGGAGATGGTTGATGCTTGATAATTACTGATGATGTTTCTGACAGTTGTGATGTCATCATTATCATTGATGTCCTCTAGACCAAATAAGATGGAGTTTGGACGTTCCCGTTCACGCTCAACAGCTTCTCTGATGAGGATTGGGGTATCATTATTTGTCTGGCTTATGTTTTTTTGTGGATTGGGTTGTGGTTGTTGGGTAGAGATGTGGTTTGTAGCTATTGGATGTTCAGGTTTTTGCATTGTGTCTTTTTTTTCAAAGTTGGATAATCTTTCTTTTAAGGAATCCAGGGATGCTATTATGGTGTCAAGGGATGTTATTCATGTTTCAATGGTATCAACTCTTTCCAACAGATCCAGTTTGGGTCTGCATCATTTGCAGAGATATGGAAACTCATTGGATGATTCTAGGTATTGAATCATTTGCTCAGGTAATCCCAAGCAGTCATGACGAACGTATTTGTTACATAGAGAACATTTGATGGAGTTTTCATTATATCCTACAACAATGGGGGAAAAAAGCACTCTACTTCCTGTATAACAAATTTAGCCCTATCAATCACTAATTAAAGAATATTAATTTCAAGAATTATCCGACAGACAGCTATAAATAGTACAGTTTTATGAATTATTCTTAATGTTTGCTTCAAAAAACAGAAAGCACTAAGGAGGATCTCTACTGTTGACAAAGAAAACCAGGGGTTCAAAGGTACAAATTAAATTGCCCTGAGCAAGCAATAATAACAGAATAACAGTTGGAAGGGAGGTCTTCTAGAGGTCTTCTAGTCCAACCCCTACTCAAGCAGGAGACCCTATAACAGTGGTGGCAAACCTTTTCAGCACCGAGTGCTGAAACAGGATTGTGCTTTCTGGAAACCAGAAGAGCAGCTCCCTGGCACACATGTGGGGGAGCACCAGAAACCGGAAGCTCAGCTTCCCAGTGTGCATATGCACGCTGGTTGCCTGGTAGTTCAGTTTCTAACACATATGCATGTGTGAAGACCAGCTTGCTGGTGTGCGAATGTGTGTTGGGAGCTGACTCCTATGTGCCCAACGAACAGTTGGCCAGCATGCATGCAGAGAAATAGCTCTGTATGCCACTTCTGGCATATGTGCCATAGGTTCACCATCATGGCCCTATACTATTCCAGACAAGTGGCCGACCAGTCTCTTCTTAAAAGCCTCCATTGATGGACACCCACAATTTCTGAAGGCAAGCTGTTCCACTGGTTGATTGTTCTTACTATCAGGAAATGTCTCCTTAGTTCTAGATTGCTTCTTTCCTTAGTTATTTAGTCAATGACTGCTTAGTTAATGAACCCTTCAGATTTATTTGCAAATTAAAATCAAACTTCACTGTTATGCACCAAACCAAAGTCTCAATTTTGCCACTTTCTTGGCCATTTGGGGAGAGGGATTTTCCCAGATGGGATGGGCTGAAGAGGAAAAAATGAAACTGTCCCATCCAGGGTGCTTGTTGGTCCTCAGCCATTTTAGAAGCGTTCACGCTGACGTCTGAACTGAGATCTAGAATGAAAATAATGCCAAGTTTCTACATTGCTGTTGGGGAGGGGGTATTTGTTTATTTGTTTATTTGTTTATCTGTTTATCTGTTTATTTGTTTATTTATCAATAATATTTTGAAAACTGAAATTTGAAATTTGATACATAAAATAATAATTTGAAAAAAAATCTGAAGGCTTTTTTGCTTGTGTTCATTTTGAGTTTAGGAAGAACATTATATCTTTTGTCCATTGTAACATGGGACATATGGCTGTGATGAGATCTTCCTCTTTGCTCAAGGTGAATAAAATGCTTAGCCATGGAATAAAGCTTAATTTTTATTTCTTTGCATTTATTTATTATATATTAAACTTTGTACCATGACAAAATATGTTTGTGTATGCAGTACATATGTTTGTCTTTTTCTCTCTGTGTAATGTGTATATATGTATGCATATATGTATGTATATATGTATCTGAAGCTCAAGTATTTTGGCCACCAAAATGAGACTGAAGCTCAAATACTTTGATCATCTAATAAGAAGAGAAGACTCTTTGGAATAAACTAAGATGTTGGGAAACATGGAAGGTAAAAAGAAAAGCAGAGGATGAGATGGTTAGATAGTGTCACAAATGCAATGAACATGAATTTGAACAAACTCTGCGATATAGAAAGAGAGAAAGAGGATTCTTGTAAAACAGGGCTCTCCAAACTTGGCAAATTTAAGACTTATGGATTTCAACTCCCAGAATTCTCCAGCCAGTTGGCTGGAGAATTCGGGAATTGGAGTCCACAAGTCTTAGATTTGCCAAGTTTGGGGACCCCTGCTCTAAAAGGATGTAAATAGCCAGCTGTCTGTAAGGAATATCAATCCTTCCATTCTTCACTGTCTTGTCAGAGCTGAAGAAGCTTCTTGGATAAGAAAGGAGATGTCTTCAAAGAAAAAGGAGGAGAATCTTGTTGGTTCCTAAAAAAGCACTTTTGAGATAACCATGACCTGGATGACTGAGAATTTCTACAGATTGTGAGTGTGTGTGTGTTTGTTTATTTCCGGTGATTCTGGCAATGCTAAAGTAAGAAATGACCATTCACAATCATGGGTAGCCTGATTCTTCTGATGCCTCTATTAAAGTCTTGTTAGGTTCTAATCATCTTGAATCTTATGGTATCTCTGGACACCTGCATAACTGGATAGAAGCATTTCTGTCAAACAGACAACAAATGGTCAAAATTGGGAGCATCTTATCAAATTCTGTACCTGTCAACAGCGGTGTCCCCCAAGGCAGTGTTCTGGGACCAACTCTCTTCATACCCTACATAAATGACCTCTGTGATCATATCAAGAGCAACTGCATTCTCTTCGCTGATGATGTAAAACTATTCAACACCACAGACAATGCTGTTACCCTTCAACAAGACCTTGATTATGTATCAGAATGGTCAAACAAGTGGCAACTTCAAATCTCAACAAATAAATGCTCTGTCTTACATATTGGCAAAAAAATATATATCAGAAAATAAAATACAAGCTGAATAGTCAAGACCTTGTTGATGATCCAAACTCTGTCAAGGATCTTGGAGTACTCATCTCTAATGATCTAAGTGCTAGAGCCCACTGTAACTACATAGCCAAAAAGGCATTATGAGTTGTTAACCTAATCTTACGTAGCTTTTTCTTACACTACTAACTAGAGCATACAAAACATTTGCTAGACCAATACTCAAATATAGCTCATCAGTCTGGAACCCACATTACGTATCTGATATTAACACAATTGAGAAAGTCCAGAAATATTTCACAAGAAGAGTTCTCCACTCCTCTACTCATTGTAGAATACCTTAGGCCACCAGACTTGAAATTCTAGACCTAGAAAACCATGAACTACACCGCCTTTGATCCGATCTAAGTAAAGTACCGTATATACTCAAGTATAAGTCGACCCGAATATAAGTCGAGGCACCCAATTTTACCACAAAAAACTGGGAAAACTTATTGACTCGAGTATAAGTCGAGGGTGGGAAATGCAGCAGCTACTGGTAAATTTCAAAAATAAAAATAGATACCAATAAAATTACATGAATTGAGGCATCAGTAGGTTAAATGTTTTTGAATATTTATTTCAAAGAAAAACAGTAAACTAGCTCTGTAAGTGGAAAAGAGCCAACAAAACCAATATGGTATCAACAATAACTTTAAAAGTACAAAAACCTTAGCTCAATCAGCAACCAAGCTAAAACACAAGAGTTAAAATCCTTCAAAACTGGATTCCTCATCATCATCTGTATGTCCAAACAGAGTCACTCTCTCCCTTGCAAGAAAAAAGCATGTGCATGTGCTGCATGTACATCCTGTTTTGAAGAGCCACCATCTCTTTCACAGCTCTCCTTCATGCCTCCATTGCATGTGCACACATGCCACGGCTCAGTAGTAGGTCAACATACAGATGTCACACTAGGTTCCCTCCTCAAAAGGAACATCCAACCTTTCTTGAGAAGTACAAACTTCATCTGTTCAGGATTGTGGTGACAAAGTTGAAGGAGGATGGGGCTGAGAGAAGGGAAGGGAAGAAAAGATCATTGACAGGGAGAAAGACAGGGAGAAACACCTGGAAGTGTGAGCCCTCGAGTTTCCTTAGGGAAGACCAGACAACAAGGGGAGAGGAGAGGAGGAGGAGGAAGAGGAGAGTTAAAAAAAAAAAAGGGTGGGAAGCCAACTCACGCGTGCCATCAAAGCCAGGGGGAAGTGGGGATTTCTCCGCCTGCTGCCGCCAGAGGAGTTCGGGGGGGGTGCGGGAAAAGGGGGTTCGTGCCAAGGCTCCGCAAGCGATTACCAGATTTGCAGCTCCGTTTGTTGGTGAAGCTGGAAGCGCGCAACGCAGGAGCTCGCGGGGGCCCGTTAATGGGGAAGGAGAGGCCGCTTGGGGTTGCCAGGCTCAGGCAGCCTCCCCCATCCCCTCCCCTAGCAGCGAAGAGCTGCTCCGGGGGCTCCCGCCACGGTGCAGCCAGGCACTTTGTCTCGCTGCCCCCGGAGCAGCTCTTCGCTGCTAGGCTAGGGAGTGGGGGAGCCTGGCAGTTTCTTTGTGAAGCTGGAAGCGCGCAACACAGGAGCTCGCGGGGGCCCCGGGCGCCCATTAATGGGGAAGAAGAGGCCGCTTGGGGTCGCCAGGCTCAGGAAGCCTCCCCCACCCCCTCCCCTAGCAGCGAAGAGCTGCTCCGGGGGCTCCCGCCACGGCGCAGCCAGGCACTTTGTCTCGCTGCCCCCGGAGCAGCTCTTCGCTGCTAGGCGAGGGGGTGGGGGAGCCTGGCAGTTTCTTTGCGAAGCTGGAAGCGCGTAACACAGGAGCTCGTGGGGGCCCCGGGTGCTCGTTAATGGGGAAGAAGAAGCCGCTTGGGGTCGCCAGGCTCAGGCAGCCTCCCCCCCCCAGCAGCGAAGAGCTGCTCCAGGGGCTCCCGCCACGGCGCAGCCAGGCACTTTGTCTCGCTGTCCCCAGAGCAGCTCTTCGCTGCTAGGCTAGGGGGTGGGGGAGGCTGCCTGAGCCTGGTGGTTTTTTTGCGAAGCTGGAAGCGCGCAACACAGGAGCTCGCGGGGGCCCCGGGCGCCCGTTAATGGGGAAGAAGAGGCCGCTTGGGGTCGCCTGTGTGTCCCTCAGCGGGTAGACAGCCGCGGCGGCGATGCTGCCCTGGAGGCGCGATCGGTTGCAGCCACGCCAGCGCAGGCCAGGCATGGTGCCGTAGCGGCTGACTCGAGTATAAGCCGAGGGCGGTTTTTTCAGCACAAAAAATGGGCTGAAAAACTCGGCTTATACTCGAGTATATAAGGTATATAAAATCATACATTGCAATGTGCTACCTGTCAATGAATACTTCACCTTCAACCATAACAATACAAGAGCAAACAATAGATACAAACTCAAGGTTAATTGCACCAAACTTGATTGCAGGAAATACGACTTCAGCCACAGAGTGATCAATGTCTGGAATACTTTACCTGACTCTGTGGTTTCTTCCCCAACCCCCCAAAATTTTAATCTTAGACTTTCTACTGTTGACCTCACCCCTTTCCTAAGAGATCTGTAGGGGACATGCATAAGTGCACCAACTTGCCTACCGTCCCTGTCCTATTTTTTCTTTTATTTTTCTTATATGTATACATGTATTCATAACTATGTTTTTACTTATACCTATTACCTTGTAAGCAATTGACAAACCAAAGAAAATAAATGAATGAATAAAGATAAATGAATAATGTAGTATGGACAACAGAGACTTCTTGAAATGGTAAGAAATAGGAGCAGGGACTGTGAAAGCTGTATCATCACTTGTGTTAAATTAAGCAACCTCTACTGAAAGCTAATGACATTATAGTGGCAAATTCTGGCTCCTGAATTCTACCTCTTCACCAATTTACTCCTTGACCTCTAGCTAGGCTTTCAGCAAATTAAAATGCATAGATTGTTAAAGTAAAGCAATTTGCTTCAATCTACCTGGACAGAACTCCATTTATTTCCAAAGGGTCTTTTAGAAGTTTAATTAACTAATGCTTTTAAAGTAATCTGAGACCTTTCTATTTCAGTCCCTCCTAGATGGAGTCTTCATTTTATAAAAGAGTAAGTTAAGGTGTCTCTAACAGCCTCTAAGAGTATTCCCCACATAAAAAAAATATTTACCTTAATAAAACTATACTTCTATTTGGTAGAGACTTCATTTTAATATATAGACAAGGATCTCAAGAGCCAAAGTTTTCACAGTTCAGGGCAACTTCCCTTAAATCTATCCTTTGCAAAGGAATAAGGCTGCAGAGAGAAATATTTTCAGAACTGCAAGAATAGGTTAATAAATAAATAAATAAATGTGGGTTTCAAGGACTCTATATGTTCAAGATACTGGGAATCAGGATAAACATGTAAACAGAGAATGACCCTGATTTTAGCTCAGATTCTTCACCTGTACTCTGAACAAGGCTGGTGTCTTAAACAGGGTGGGAAGGAGGAAAAAGTTCTGGCCATTGAAAATCCCTTCATATTTTCATAGATCAATGCCTCATGAATACAGTATGTACAATATTAGCAACAATCAAAATAAAAAGCTTTGATTGTTTCCTCAAGGACTAGCTCTGTTGAAAGTTAGGATTAGAGGTTAAAAAAACCTACAGATTAAAACAAAACAAAACAAGCATCTTGGCTGGGTATTTTGCATCTCTAAATATGAAGAATTTGGATTATTTAATGTAATTTTCTACAAAATTCAAAAGCAGTTGTCTATGATAGAGATGCCTTCCCCTGAAGCTGGATTGCTTGTTGTACCATCAGTATAGCTTGGCAACATTGTGGAAGTAGTTTGTCATTTTTTTCTTATTTTTTAAAAAGTTTTTGTTCCAAGCGGTAACTCTGGTGGTGGTCTTCCATTTGAATATAAATCCTGCAAAACTTTTGAGGTCAATCATGGTTGGCTTTGTCCTGCCAGTTGCTGAAGTCAAGATTGATGCTGAATTTTACGTATAGAGTGTATACTACACTATACTGTAGTACAGCGTATCACAACATACCAGACTGCACTTCAATGACATTACTCTACTCTACTCTACTCTACTCTACTCTACTCTACTCTACTCTACTCTACTCTACTCTACTCTACTCTACTCTACTCCACACAACACTACAGTCAAGTTTAAGCAATGACTATATTGTGCTTATCAATTTAACCCAAAGGTGAATCAAATGAATTTCTTGTGTAATTCGAAGAGGTTTTTTGTTTTGTCACATCATATAAGGTGTCACTGAATCCCTTTGTACAATTTCTGTAGAAACATATTTTTAAGTCAGTTGTGAAATCTGGATCAAACTGATCTGTTGTAACATTTAGACCTGGAAGTCTAATACATATCCATCTTTTCAACAGCAGCAGAAAATACCTTCCAAAATAAGACAAATGGAATCAGAATGATTTTGATAACTGTTTCGTTTAATTCATCCCTGTGATTATTGCTTTATCTTTTGACAATGTTTTCAATCAAATTGATTCTTCAGAGGTTAAAGCATTATAGATAGATAGATAGATAGATAGATAGATAGATAGATAGATAGATAGATATAGATTTAGAACACTTTAGATATAACACATTATATATAGCACTTTAGATATAACACTATATATATATATAATTATATGTAGTGTAATATACTCTTGTTTGGAGCTCTTCATTTCGAAATAAGATAAACCCGAGACTCTATAGTTAATTGTTAAGATTTTTAGGACAAAACTTGGTATAGGACATACAATAAGCTTTGTGGTAATTATTCATTACCCAAATAATGTAACATCAAGGACTTTTTCAAAGAACATTTTCTAGCAACTCTTTTTTTCCCCTGGCAAGGAATCTATACAAGATCATTAGAGTATAACTTCTGTCCCATTACTACCATAACTAGCTAGATGAAAATTTCCAGTCTGTTTTTCTGTGCATGGTTACTGCACCAAAACTGTGTTAAATAGGGCTTGTAATGAGTTATTCCACTATGCTGCCTTTGGTTCTCTGATGGTTTGAAAGTTTTCTTGATCTATATACACCATTTAATTCTATTGGTTTTAAATACTTCTTTTCTGGTTGAAAGCAAGTATATTTTTTTAAACATTTATAAACATCTCATGCTTTCATGAATATTTACTTCAACCTTTCACTTAATAATTCTACAGAATTTGGACCAAAAAAATTATAAGCAACCCCTCCCCCCCCCGATCTTCTAAACTCATTTGTGATGTCTGTAACCTGATTTATTTTGATTGGGTAGCTAATATTATCTATATCATCTATATCTATAATATCTATATCATCTATATCTATCTATATCTATCTGAATATTATATACTGTATAATACTTTTTTTACACAAACAAACACTTAAATTCTGATCATTTTCCAATAGTTTATTTATTGCATATTGTATCTCTTGAGTTGCTTAATGTCAGCCAAAGTAAAATGACATTTGCAGTAAATAATCATAAATGAATACATTATTGGGTAGACAACTAAATGAAGATAATTTAATTTAGCCTTCTAAATCTCACTCCCATTCTCCAATCTAATTAAAATTGTCTGCTACATAAATCTTTGGAGCAGACATTTCATTGTATTGCAGAACAAACATGTTTGATACTTTTCTCCATTTACCATAAATACTACTAGTGATTCCCTCCTCAGGTTTCTCCTTCCATTCTTAATTTTATACAAGAGCTATTTATAAAATGAGATGTTTTTTCTGAGGGTCACATGGGTGGTAGTAGACCTCAATTTATGATCACAATTGAGTCCAACATTTCTGTTGCTATGTGAGTGATTTGTTTGGTGAGTTTTTACCTCATATTATGGCCTTTCATGCTACAGTTGCTAAGTGAATCACTGCAGTTGTTAAGTTAGTAATATGGTTGTTAAGTGAATCTGGCTTCCCTAACTAGTTTGCTGTTTAGAAGGCTGCAGAAGCTGATATTGCAACCATCATAAATGCTTGGGGTACTGCAACCTTGGGATACTGCAACAGTCAAAAATGCGAGTCAGTTGCCAAGCATCTAGATTTTGATCATGTGACCATGGTGATGCTGCAATGGTCGTAAGTATGAAAAATGGTCATAAGTCATTTTTTCAGTGATGTTGTAACTTTGAATGGTCAACTAAATAAATTGTTGTAAATCAAGGACTACAGTGCCTGTATTTTATTTTATTTTATTATTTTTATTTTATTATTATTGTATTTCATTATTGTATTTTATTATTGTATTGTTTTGTGTTATTATTATTACATTTTATATTATTTTTTATTTTATATTTATTTTATTGTATTATTGTAATTATGTATTATGGTATTATTGTAATTATTATTGTTATATGTAATTATGTTATTATTATATTGTTATATTATTATTTGCAAAGAGGGAGCTATAGTTATAATTTGACAATATCAAAATCCCTTGTTTACTTTTATATTATTTTATATTTTATATTTATTTTATTGTATTATTGTAATTATGTATTATGGTATTATTGTAATTATTATTGTTATATGTAATTATGTTATTATTATATTGTTATATTATTATTTGCAAAGAGGGAGCTATAGTTATAATTTGACAATATCAAAATCCCTTGTTTACTTATTTTGCAACCTGGAGTAATATGAGTGCATTGAAATACTCTGGAATATTTTTTGTGGCTCAGAAAATTAGTTGTTTCCTTCTTAAAGATCTTTTAGAAATTCTTTCAGAATGCAGACAGTATCATCTCAGAGTTAACACTGGTATCACCACAGAGAAGGAACTTTTAACCCAGGAAAAGAAACTTCAGATGGCACTGGAGTGAAATATTTCATAATATGAACCCTTCTCTCTCCTAATTACAGCAGCTTTAAGTTTAAGTAGCAAGTCAATTTTTTATGGGGAAGGAAATTATCCCTCTTAAAATAAGACATGCTACTCCATTTGAGTTATTTCTGTCGATCTCAACTCTCTAACAACATATATCCAGGGAAAGAGGATCTGAGACCTCCTTAGTGCTGAGTTTGGTTGGTTTTTTTTTTTTTTTTTTTTTTGCAGATATTTCATTAACCAGCTAGGGTTCTGCAACCTAAAACATTCAAAGAGCCCTTTGGACCCCTTTCCCACAGAAAACACTGAGATAACAGCAGCAAACATTCAACGTTTGTTCCCGACAAACGCCCCTCCCAACTGGGTCTCTTTTAAACTCCCTTCCCAGGTGTACCTTTTGAAGGGAATCAGTGCCCTCTCCTCCCTCGTAAGCCATGCAATCCATGTTGCTCTTTTCTCCATTCTTTCCTGCATGCCCTAGGATGAAGGGGGTGGGTGGGCCATGCTCTTCCTCTGAACCCCCTCTCTCATATTCTACCTCTTCCCTGCTCTGCTCAGCCTGATTTTGCCCTTCCCCAGTTTCCTCCACAGCCAATGGAACCACTCACCCCATTCCCTGATGGTTATTTGTCCTCTTCCTCAGATTCAGACTCCAATGGGGCATGACACTCCTGGTATAATATTTGATTTGTGCCCTTTCTCTATTTATGTGTCTTACCCTTGGTACAGAAGGAAAATATCTAATAACTGTTCTTCAGAACAATTTGTGAATATTCTCAAGAATGTTCACTTCTTTCTCGGAGCTATCCAAAGATTACACATCATTAATTCTATATTGTCGATTATTTTCATAATATTTTGCTGTTGTTTCTTTTTTATGGCTGAATATAGAGAAATTCATTTTCTCATGATTGGCTGGTATCTCTTGGGAAGGAAATATTGTCAGAAAGGAGGGAGGGAAAAACATCACAAAACCTATACTTTTTCAATGGAGGGAAAGAAAGAAAGAAAGAGAGAGAGAGAGAGAGAGAGAGAGAGAGAGAGAGAGAGAGAGAGAGAGAGAGAGAGAGAGAGAGAGAGAGAGAGAGAAGAGAAAGAAAGAAAGAAAGAAAGAAAGAAAGAAAGAAAGAAAGAAAGAAAGAAAGAAAGAAAGAAAGAAGCTTTGGGAGAAGAAAGAAAGAAAGAGAGAGAGAGAGAAAGAAAGAAAGAAGAAAGAAAGAAAGAAAGAAAGAAAGAAAGAAAGAAAGAAAGAAAGAAAGAAAGAAAGAAAGAAAGAAAGAAGCTTTGGGAGAAGAAATTGAAATAACACATGAAAAATGTGTCAGAGGAACAACTGAAAAAAACTGCCTTTTTCCAAAGCAAATTGCTTTGAGATGCTGAGAGCAGTTTAACAAGACCTGCTGAGCTCACACATATCTTAAGTGCATGCCTTTGTCATACATGTCTCCATGACTATTCCTCCCCCCCCCCAGGAGGAATTATCTATAAGTTGCTTGCTAGGGGATGAAAATTGTCTTCAAATATACTTCAGAAAATCGGTGGAAACATAATATGGGAAAGCTTCTAGAGCACTCTTTAAGCTTTCAGCTGGTGAAAAAAAAAAACACCATCGCCATTTCTTTGATAATGCTCAGAAAGCATTAATTTTTTAGAATAATAATAATTTCATGATCCCTCTGATTTTGTGAGCCTCTTTTTGCTTTGTTTTAGGGAACTTGGTTAAGACAAGCTTGGTTAAGACAAGCTTCATTTTAAAAACTAGGCTCTTTTTTTCCCCCTTTCAGGTTGTGACAGTCAATCAATGAAAGGTGGGAGGTATCAAATAAATATTCTGGGAAAAATCCAATAAAACTATTGGTTATTTTGAAACACATTGTTTGGTTAAAATCAAGAGGAAAAATTGTTTCCGTAATTGGTTCAGTTTTGTTTTTCTTCTCCTTATGAATATTTTAAAAAGAGAGGGAAATTTAGAAAATAAGATTCATGGAAAATATTGAATATACTGTCTTAAAAACATTTCACTAATGTAAAAAAAATAATTACATAATAAAACAGGCAGAAGTCAGAGGTGTGCTGGTGGGGCTTAAAAAATCAGAACAGTAGGTACAATTATGTGATCAAAAAGCTGTCTTTTTAAAAGATGTGTTATGCATGCTATGCATGTAACAAAAATGATGAGGATTTGATATGGTTTGTGGTAGCCATCTTAACATTTTGACCCATCTTCTGTATATCTCTGGTTGGAAGCATGTAAGAAGCCACCATAGTATGCAAAACATTCAAATAGCATGCTAAAGGTCAACATGATATCATATTTATCAAATTTATTAGATGATTAGCAATCATATTTTTCTTTTGAATTGGTTAATGACTGTAATAAAGTTCCTTGGTTGGTGTCTGTGGAGATTCTCAGTCATCCAGGTCATGGTTGCCCCAAAGGTGATTTTTCAAGAGGCAACTGAAAGAGTTAGATCAATTTGGGAAAGTTGCAGGACTTAAAATCAATAGGGGAAAAACGAAATTAACAACTAAAAATCTAACAGAAAAACAGAACTTAAAATTGGAAAGGATAATGGGATTACAAATAATAAAAAATTTACAAAGACATTCTTGATGCTAATATATTTTCTATTTTTGTTCTATCCAGTCATACCAGCATTCCCAGCTTCTATAATATTCTGATGTTTCTTTTTCCTTAAGTAAGGATGCGTAAGGAACTTTAAAATCATGGCAAGATCTCCAAGAACAAGGGCTACAAGTAGACTGGTGGGCTTATCTACAAATTCAAAATAGATACAGTCAAGATAAGAAAAAAAAAATGAAATTTATACTAAGCCACAACAATTAGACAAAATCCTATTAGGCCCAGATTAAAAGAAAATATAACTAAACTTTTTATTTATTAGAGATAGAATTAGAAGAAGTAGTCAAAAGCAACATGATAGCTTGGAGTGGAAACATAGGATGTAGCATTACATTATTAGAATGGGAAAAGGTCTGGACAAGGAATAATAAAATTACAAAATCAGCAACATATAAAGAAAATGCCTATAAAATGTTTTATAGATGGCATCTCTCTCCTTCGAGAATAGTAAAGATGTCTCCTAACATGAATCTGAATTGCTGAAAATGTAAAAAAGAAACACGGAACATTATTTCACATGTGGTGGTCCTGCACTGAAGCCCAAAAATACTGGCACAGAATTAAAAAAAAATGGTTAGAGGAAATAACGGCGGAACAAATTTAATTAAAACCAGAATTCTTCTATTTAATAGACAATTTTCTAAAAAACGTCAAATATATAATATTGCACATACTTACTGCAGCCAGAATAACCTTTGCACAGTGTTGGAAACAAGCAGACATTCCAACAGAGGAAATGGTCATTCAGAAAATAACAGCCTGTGCAGAGATGGATAAATTAACCTTAGCACTTAAGGAAAAAGAAACATCAGAATATTATAGAAACTGGGAAAGCTGGTATGACTGGATAGAACAAAAATAGAAAATATATTAGTAAATATTGTAAAATGTAAAAGAGGTAGTAATTATATACTCGGAATAAGATGTATTTGTAAATATGTCACCAATATTGATAACAAACAAGGAACCATAGAATTTGTTCGGGATAACATTGTTTACCCTAACTGGTTTAGGTAAATAATAATATGTTATCATAGTTTATATGTAAAGTTGTCTACAACTTTAAATATGGGAAAGTAATTAAGGGAGTGGTTGTGAAAGCACTTTAAAAGAAGCAAGACGACAGCTTGCTCTCTCTCTGGCTTTGATGATCCCTGATTACTGCTTGGAATCAAGACTGCATTGCTCGAACAGGAGAGAAACAAAGGACTGATTTGTAAGTGAACTGACATAGGATATTCTAAACGGACTTTGCTAACTGAATATCCCTGAATGGACTGACTAAATGATACATGACTATTGGACTGTTATTTTGACTATGCTATGAACTCATAATGGAATAAACTATATTTTTGATAGCACAAGCGTATCTGTTATTTTTACTGTATGTTAATAAACATACAAGCTTAGCTCACTCATTTATTTGTGTGCCTATCTGACTAACGCTGCACATTCTGTTTAGCTTGTCTCCCTAACCCTGGTTGGGGAAACCAGGCTTAACACTGGTTATGGGCCCAGAGGCTGTAAAGTCAGTTTAACTAGGATAAAACAGATTTATGTAAAAGTGAGAGTTTGTGTTGTTATACATTACAGTAAACAGACAGCTGTTTTTTATTAATTATAGTTTTATATCCATATAAGAAAACATGGCACAAGTCAATCTACAAAGTTTGTCCCTTATATCCAAGTTGGATGGAACAAACTATGTATCATGGTCTATGAAATGTAGTCTACTTCTACGAAGAGAAGGTCTGTGGAACATAATTGAAAATCCACCAAACGTAGAAGAATGGGATCCAGAGGATGATGAAGACAGACTAAAGATAGAAGAATTTATGCATAAAAATGAACAAGCTATTTGTATTATTGCTTTAACCTTAACTGATCAGCAACTTGTTTATATCCACGGAGAGAAAATGGCTGTTGGGTGTTGGCAGAAGCTGAAGAGGATTTATGTTCGAGATAATGTTGGTGCTCACATAAATCTAACATGGAAGCTTTTCAGTACACATCTCCAGACTAATGGTGATATGCTGAGTCATTTGAAAACTATGCAAAGCATTTTTCAAGAACTGCACAAAAAAGAGCTTATTTTCTCTGAACTACACCAAGTCTACATAATTCTATCTTCACTTGATGAAAGTTATGACAACTACGTAACTTCCCTTGAAATATTGCCAAAGGAAAGCCTAACTTTAACTGATATAACTGGCAGATTGATTGAAGAGGCCAGATAAAAGGCTTGAAAGAGATGAGTTAAGGAGGCAGCAACCTCAAAAAGAAGACAATGAATCTCCTACTGCATATGCAATTAAAAAGTGTTTTAATTGTGGAGGAAGAGGACATTTGGCAAGATTTTGTAAAAAAGCAAAATGCCAGAACGCTGGCCAGAATACTAAAAGTCATCAAAAGATAAATAAAAATTTAGAGTTAGCCATGTATAGTAACGGAGCTGTAAAAAATAATTTATGGGTGGTTGACAGTGGAGCATCCCACTGTATAACAAATGATAACAAAAATTTTATTAAAATGTCCCAGAGTACACAGCAGATATCGTTAGCCAATGGCTGGAAACTGAAAGCTAAAGGTCAAGGTATAGCATATTGTTCTTTTATAAAAGAGAATGTAAAAATGTTATATGTACCACAACTTAAGTTTAATTTAATTTCAGTTAGAATTTTGGTTAAACTAGGATATGTAGTTACCTTTAAAGGAGATAACTGCATAATTGAGAAAGAAGATAAGAAAATTACTGCATCTTTAAGAGGTAAATTATATGTGTTAAATGATGATGGTTTAAAGGTGGCTAACACGGTTTATGAAAATAAGAAACCTCATGATGAATGTATTCACTTGTTACATCGAAGGCTAGGGCATTTAAATTTTAAAATGCTTAAGAAAACTGTTGAATTATCTCAGGGAATAAGTTTGAAACCTTGTAATAAGTATTTGCAATGTAATGCCTGTAATCAAAGTAAGAGCAGGGTCACACCGGCTAATAGAGTTGATGGATTTACTACAAAAGAGCCTTTAGAAGTAGTATTTGCAGATTTAATAGGTCCGAAAAAACCAAGTGTAGGAGGAGCTCGTTACATACTAAGTATAATGGACCATTATTCTAGATATGGGTTTTGCTATTTAATGAAAAGCAAAACTGAAACGTATCAAAATCTCTTTAATTGGATAAAATTTGCTGAAAGGAAAACTAAAAAGAAATTAGTAACTCTTATAATAGATAATGGTACAGAATTTACAAATAATAAATTCCAGAACAGACTAAGAATGTTAGGTATTCAACATAAAAAGTCTGCACCATATAGGCCACAACATAATGCCTTTATAGAGAGAAGAGGCCAAACATTACAATCAATGGCACGAACTATGATGTCTGATTCAGGATTACCTGACAATTTGTGGGGAGAAGCAATAATGTGTGGTAATCATATATTAAATAATGTTGTTAATTCAACAACAGGTGAATTACCATTCACACTGTGGCATGGTACAAAACCTGATTTAAGTTACATGCACACATTTGGAGCACCAGCATGGGTGCATATCCCTTCACAACTTAGACACAAAGGACAGCATAGAGCTAAAAGATTATTTTTTGTAGGATATACATCTAATCATAGATCTTATAGATTCTGGGAACCAGGTACATCTAGAGTTTACACCAGTGCTAGTGCTAAATTCCTAGAACATATAGGATGGAATAGATTAGAGCAAGATTTAAATAACAAAGTAATTATTGAACCCTACAAAAGGCAGAAAGATCAGACTAGTTATAAGACAAGTCCAATTAAAGAAGAAGTCCACGAAGAGCAAATAGGACCAGAACAAGAGGAAACAGTTGATCAGGAAGAGTTAGATAATCAAGAAGAGTTAATAAATGAAAGTCCACCTGTAAGTCTTGTAATACCTAGACGTACTACACGTGTAACTAGACCACCTGATAGGTATCAAGCAAGTATAGTTTGCCAAGTAACTAAAGTTCCAACTAGTGTAGATGAACTTAGGATGTATCCTGCTAAGGATCAGGAGAATTGGCAAAAAGCAATGGAAAAAGAACTAAATTCATTAAAGGTAATGAAAGTTTATGAAGATGCCAAATTCCCTCCAGGAGAAAAATCCATTGGATGCAAATGGATATTTAAAGTAAAAACTGGAAATGATGGGACTGTTACCCATAAAGCTAGGTTAGTAGCTCAAGGATTTAATCAAACTGCATCTGATTACGATGAAGTTTTTGCACCAAGTCTTAAAGCAACATCTTTAAGAGCAGCATTCGTGTGGGCAGCTAAGAAAAACTATGTCATTAACCATTTAGATGTAGAAACTGCTTATCTGCATGCACCATTGCAGCACACTATATATTTAAGAAAACCAGTAGGTATAAAAGACAATAAAGTAAATAGTAATGATTGTTGGAAACTCAAAAAGAGTCTTTACGGGTTGAAACAATCTGGTTTTGAGTGGAACCAATATATTGTGAAAGAGTTAAACAATATAGGTTTTAAATCTGGTTTAGCAGATCCATGTGTGTTTAAAAGAGAAAATAATGGAACGGTGTCGTTATTGTTATTATTTACAGATGATATTGCTTTGATAACTAAGACTAATAATGAAGCTAATGAGATTATATCATTATTAGCTAAAAAGATAAAATTAAAGCATTTAGGTGAAATTAAAAAGTATCTAGGATTGACATTTAACAAAACAAAAAATGGTTTTAAGATATCTCAAGAAGATAAAATTTGCCAATTAATTAAAACGAATAAAATGGAACTTTGTAAACCGGCAAAGACTCCAATGAGTCAGGAAGTTTGCCAAACTGATGATCAAAGTCCCAAATTTGATAAATCTATATATCAATCTTTGATTGGCAGCTTATCATATATAAGCAATTGGTCAAGGCCAGATATAGCTTATAGCGTTAATCAGCTGGCACGTTTTAATTCAGATCCACATCAATGTCATTGGCAATCATTAAAAAGAATTTTAAGATATCTTAAAGGAACAATGAACCATGCATTGTATATAGAACCAAAGGGTGATTTGAGTCTTAGTGCCTATGCAGATGCAAGTTTTGCAACTGATATAAACACTAGAAAATCAACATCTGGGATAGCTATATTATTTGGTAAGACACTAATAGGGTGGAGGTCAATCAGACAACAGCATATCAGCTTGTCCACGATGGAAGCGGAATTTTCATGTCTGTCATTATTATGCACTGACTTGATTTTGTACAAACAGTTATTATTAGACATGGGTATAACTGTTAAAGATTCTATTATTGTGTACGAGGACAATCAAGCAGCTATAAAATTAGCTACTAGTATTGCTGTAAAAACTAGATCAAAGCATACTGATTTAAGATACTTAAATGTTAGAGAATCTGTAAAGAATGGGCTAATTAAATTGGAATACTGCATGAGAGAAGAAAACATTGCAGACCAATTTACAAAAGCTCAAGGAGTAACTAAGTTTAAAGAAAGTTGTAACTACTATGATTTAAAGATGTAAATAGTTATATTATTATTTAACCTAAAAGGGGAGAATGTTAGGGATAACATTGTTTACCCTAACTGGTTTAGGTAAATAATAATATGTTATCATAGTTTATATGTAAAGTTGTCTGCAACTTTAAATATGGGAAAGTAATTAAGGGAGTGGTTGTGAAAGCACTTTAAAAGAAGCAAGACGACAGCTTGCTCTCTCTCTGGCTTTGATGATCCCTGATTACTGCTTGGAATCAAGACTGCATTGCTCAAACGGGAGAGAAAACAAAGGATTGACTTGTAAGTGAACTGACATAGGATATTCTAAATGGACTTTGCTAACTGAATATCCCTGAATGGACTGACTAAATGATACATGACTATTGGACTGTTATTTTTACTATGGTATGAACTCATAATGGAATAAACTATATTTTTGATAGCACAAGCGTATCTGTTATTTTTACTATATGTTAATAAACATACAAGCTTAGCTCACTCATTTATCTGTGTGCCTATCTGACTAACGCTGCACATTCTGTTTAGCTTGTCTCCCTAACCCTGGTTGGAGAAACCAGGCTTAACAGAATTGCTAGTTTTTAGTTGTTGATTTTTCTTTTTCTTTTTTCTTTTTTGTGTTTGTTGTGTGTGTGTTTGTTTGAAATTTTAGTTATATAATCAATAAAGTTTCTTTTTCTAAAAAAGAAAATATTTTTTTTTAAAAAATGAACATCAGAGCATTAGTATTTCCTATATTGTTATTAACGTGCTCCCCCTTCCCACCTGAATATCTGTTCCAAATGCAAAACACAAGCAGAGAAGATGAATTTCAGTTTCACAGCAGCAAGCAGTTTTTGTACAAAACAGTTGAGTTAAGCCATGCCCAGGTTCCTTGCTGTCTCCTTCTTGCTCACATAGCAAATACTGTTTCAACAGCCCTCAACTCTCTCACAAACTGAGAGGATGCTAGCCAGATGAATACCAATGGATGCTAGTAGGCACAGGCACATTTTTTCCCTTTATTTTCCTCCCCCCAAACTAAGCCTGATCACATAGTTTCATAGTGAAGCACGGGTATAGAGCTAGTTAGTATCTAGAAATATGCTTCTAATACACACTTCTTCAACTACACATATTCATGTAATAAAAGCCATGTCAAAAATAGAAAAAATAAATACAGATAAACCGAGTTGGAAAGGACCTTGTAGGTAGTCCAATCCCATTCCCAAGCAGGCGACCCTACACCATTTTTGATAGATGGTAGTCAAGTTTCTTATTGAAAGCTTCCAGTGATGAAGCTCCCACAACTTTCAAAGACAAATTATTCCATTGGTTGATCACTCTCAGTTAAAAAATAAATCTCCTTATTCCCAGGTTGAATCTCTCCTTGATCAGTTTTCATTCATTATTCCTTGTCTGGCCTTTGAGTGCTTTAGAAAATAGCTTGACTCCTTCCTCTCTGTGGCAGCCCTCAAGTATTGGAACACTGCTATCTTGTCTCCCCTGGTCCTTCTCTTTATAGACAAGCACAAGCTTTTGAGACAGAGGGAAACAAAGAGAAAACAAAGAGGTCTGAATTATTTGGATATAAATTCCAAGTTCAATTTTCTTATGAGTGAAAAAGTTATCAGACAGGGCACTAATCTTGCATAAAAGGTCATAGTCAATCATAATCTTCTGCAATATTTCATAAAAAGCTGTCTACAAAAAGGACCCTGACAACTCAGCATTTACCCTTTCACTCCTGAAATGTATTTTTAAAGTAAGTGTGTAGTAAGCAAGCAAAATGGTGCTGGATTTGGGGAAATACGTCATGCAGAACTTTTTCTCTCTTTTTGCTCTTTTCTCCCTTCCTAATTTTAACTTGTGACTTCAAAGCAGTAAAACCCTTCTTCTATGAAACTCACTGAAGCTATCATTACATCTACCAGTCTCTTTAAGACAAAGGTCATGGATTTGTGCTGATGTTGGCATCCATTTTCCTACCCGTTCAATTCAATGCCATCTCTTGAAGACTAAGCTGCCTCTTCTGTGATATCAAGATGGAGAAGACAACTTGTTGTAAACGTTTCTTTCTAGCAGTCACTACAGCCAGTGATGAGAAGCCTTCTGGAGTGATTCACACAGAAAGGCACCAGTCCAGCCTCTTAATTTTTCAGAGTTTCATTTTGAAAAGGCAGGCAAGCAAACATTATGGGACCTAACATCTTGTACCTAAGGACAGTTGCCTGCATCATGTTAAAGCAGGGGTGTCAAACTTGATTTCATTGAGGGCCACATCAGGGTTGTGTTTGACCTCGGGAAGGGAGTGAGTGGGTGTGACTGGAGTGGGCATGGCTATCTTGACATCCTGCAGTCCTCTGCCAGCAAAAACGGAGCCCAGGGGCTCCATTTTTGCTGGCAGAGAGCTGCAGGAGGCCGTCACAGCCAAAAATGGAGCCCAGAGGTCTGCACACGGCCCTCACGAGCTCCATTTTCTCTGGCAGAGGTACTGTGGGCTTCACTATTTCCAGGGCAGCCCTGCAGACCAGATCTAAGCACCACCACAGGCCAGATTCAGCCTGTGGGCCTTGAATTTGACACCACTGTGTTAAAGGGTTGTTCAATTAGCAGCAGTTTCAAGGAAGCCACTATTTTTGGTCAGTATGCTGCAGGTTTTTTCAGGACTAATAGAGATCACCAAACCTTTGCTGAAATTGCTACAGTTCTATTGATCCCTATCCTGATTCATCAACACTTCTAATGCAACTTACTATGGCTATCTCACCATGGCTACCTTGTCTCTGGACATTTTGCATTGGCCAATTCCCATTTACTCTGCCTTTCGCAGGGGAGGGGAGTACTGGAAAATGCAGGCTGGCCTTTTGCCCCCCGTTAAGCCTGACCAGGTTTGGAAATCAGAGTGGAAAGCCCAGGCTTGCAGCAAAATGTCCCCGTGATGAGGTGGCTATGGCGGGGTGTCCACAGAAAGTTATCCCATTCCATATAATAAGTATTGTACAGCATTCTCCTCTTAGATGCACTATAGATTAGATCTGGAAAACCATATCATATATATATACTGTTAAGTTCTGCGCATGGGTGCAAGGAACGGAGACGAGGCAATGAACAGTGAACTTCAACTCTTTATTAATCATCGTGAACAGAGCGAAAACCCGAGGGCAGCAGCAGCCCTTTTATAGGGCAGGCTGCTGACCTATTAACCAATGAGAAACATGGAAGTGTTAAACCTTTGAACCAATGAGAGTGGCTCGTTAACAGCCAATCAGATTCCCCAGAACTGACCAATCTGATATCGCTATTATCGGCCAATCAGAAGTGCAGGATTAGAACCCTGCTTTTTCTTAAGGTTTGTTAAAACTTTATTAAAGCGTTTTATTAGTTCATAACACCCCTTCCCCCCGGGTTCCGTTTGAGGGGTGCGGTGACGTAATCCCTAAGATATGTAGGTTGTTTTAACTGTCTATTAGATTTGCGCTGTCCCACCGGTCCCTGTCTGTAGTCCGGTTTCGGTGGGACATATCTGGTACAGGTGTTTCTGCATTCTCACTGGTCGACTTGGTGGCACTATTCCTCTGTGGCGAGGACACTCCCCTCCTTGATTCTTCTTCATTTATCGCGCCCGATTGCTGACTTCCTTCGCTTCTGTTTTCCACCATCTCGAATTCAGTTTCTTCGACATCCCCTCCCCCCTCAGTTTGAGAGTCACAGAAGTCGCGGGAACTGGGTTGTAGCCTAGAGCGAAACTGATCTATATGGCGTTTCCATATTTTTCCATCGCAGATTTGCACATGGTATGATCTGGGCCCAGTGGTTTGAATTACGGTTGCTTCGACCCATAATGGTTCGCCGGAGAGGTTTTTGGAGAAAACTAAGTCACCTACCTTGAACTTGTGGCATTTTCCGCTAGATCCACTGGGTTTCTCTGGCTCATAGGATGGGTGAAGCCGGTCGAGGTGGGAACGGACCTTGCATCCCATCAACAGTTCAGCTGGGGTCTTGTTGGTGACACTGTGCGGAGTGATGTGTTGGAGTAGTAGTATTCTGTTTATTTTGTCGTCAATGTCCCATAGTCCATTTTGTGGAAAGTTTTTTTGACAAATTGTATCATGCGCTTGACCCTGTCGTTAGCCGCAGGGAGCACTGGTGAAGTTAGCAAATGGCAGATATCCTGGTCTGCTAAGTATTGTTCAAACGCCAGGGCGGTGAACTGGGGTCCGTTGTTGGAAACCAGAATGTCTGGCAGCCTGTGCGTTGCAAATAGCCTATTCAATTTTTGGATGACAGACTCGGTTGTAGTATTCTTCATTTTGTGGATCTCGAGCCAGTTGGAATAGGCATCCACTGTTAGGAGGAACATATGTCCTTTAGTAGGTCCCGCAAAGTCAATGTGGATGTGGGACCATGGCCCCCGGGGGGTTTCTCATTCTGTTGGAGTTGCTCTAGGTGGGGCATTGCTGACTTCTTGGCATTTTAAACAAGTCTTTACCCAGGCTTCGATCTGTTTGTCGATCCCTGGCCATGACGCATAGCTTCATGCGAGCGCTTTCATACACACAATGCCGGGGTGACCCTCATGCAATGTTTCCAATACTGCTCGTTGTAACCGCCCTGGGACGACGACACTATCTCCCCATAGGATGCAGCCTTTTTGCGAAAAAAGCTCTGATTGCCGATTTCTTAAAGGGGTGAAGTCGTCAGAGGTTTGTTCTATTGGCCATTCGACCCAGCTAAGAACTCACGCCAAGACAGGATCTCGTTTTGTTTCGATTGCAATGTCTCTGGCTATTAGCGGTGGTGAATGTAGCATTTCAATCTGGAGTGTCGTAAGGGTTGGAGCTGGGTCATCGACGGTTTCCGGAAGTGGGGCACGGCTCAATGCATCAGCATGGGGAATGGCTTTCCCCGGGCGGTGTTGAAATTTATAGTTGTACGCAGTTAAAAACTCTGACCAGTGAGTCATTCTAGGTGACAATATACAGGGGGTTGGCTTGTCTCCCGCTATAATCCCTAGCAAAGGTTTGTGGTTGGTTTGTGGAAGTAAAAACTCGTCCATACACATATTCATGAAACCGTTTCACAGCAGATACAACAGCAAGAGCCTCTTTGTCGATCTGGCTATAGTTACAATCAGCCTTTAATAGGGTCCTTGAAAAATAGGCAATAGGGGCCTCACTACCATTTGGTAACACATGACTCAAAATGGCTCCTACTCCAAACGGTGATGCATCACATGTAATTGTTAAAGGCAGAGTCTCGTTATACTGCATTAAAACAGCATCTGAGGTTAGTAAGTTTTTCACTTGTCGGAATGCGTGCTCCTCGTGGTGTCCCCAGACCCAGGTTGCTTTTTTGTCGAGGAGTCTATGTAGGGGCTCAGCTACTGTCACTTTCTGGGGCAAGAAGATGTTGTAAAAGTTAATGAGCCCCAGGAAAGCTTGGAGATCAGTTCTATTTCTGGGTCTTGGGGCATTTTTGATTGCCCTTAGTTTGCTATTAGTGGGGTGGATGCCTTGTTTATCGATTAGGTATCCCAGGAACTCTACTTTGTCTGTACACAGTTGACATTTATTTTTTTTAACCTTAAGGCCAGAATCTTTAAATTTCTGGATAACCATTTTAAGACGCTTTTCTAGTATTCTCTATTTGGGGCAGCAATTAAAACGTCATCAAAGTATGGCACAACCCCCTTGATCCCTTGCAAGAGTCTCTCCATCAGGCTTTGAAAAATCCCTGGGGCTACGCTCACTCCGAATTGGAGTTGGTTGCATTTAAAGGCGCCTCGGTACGTAACGATCGTCTGTGCCTCTGCGTTTTTTTTAATCTACAGGCAGTTGTTGGTACGCCTGTGCTAAATCCAATTTAGCGAAGACTTTTCCGCCCCCCAGGGAATGGAGAAGGTGTTGTACCACCGGCACCGGATAAGCGTTCTGTTGAAGGGTGTGATTAAGGGTAGCCCGGTAGTCCCCACAAATCCTTAACAATCCATCCGGTTTGATGGGTGTTACAATTGGGGTTTCCCAATGAGCGTGGTCAGTTGGTTCTAAAACACCCTGGGCTATTAATTTATCGAGCTGCTCATCAATTTTTGGTTTTAGGGCAAAAGGTACCTGACGAGGCTTAAGGCGGATGGGGGCTACTTCAGGGTTAAGGTTAAATGATATCGGGGTCCCCTTGTACTCGCCTAGTTTGTCTGCGAAAACATCCTGGAATTCCTGGACGATGGCCTCCTCCCAGTCGTCGCTTCTGGTTTGGTGAATGCCAGCTACCTCGATCCCAAGTGTGGTGAACCATTGAAGGCCTAACAAGCTAGGCTGGTCATGGTCGACGACGGTCAGTGGTAATGACGCAGTACGATTTTTGAATGATACTTAGACTTGGCTGGATCCAACGACCGGAATTCCGTTCCCCTGATAATCTTTGAGTATGATTCTTTGGGCTCTGAGGTCTTGACACTGGACAGCAGGGATTAATTGTTTAAGAGTCTTCCAGGAAACCATCGAGAGGGACAATCCTGAATCGACTTCCATCACGCAAGGCTGGTTTTCGATGGCGACCTTCACTCGGATCTTCTTTGCATCTAGCAATGAGGCGTGACTGATTGTAATGGTTTGGTGTGCCTCTTCTCGTCTTGTTGAAATGGCCAGTGTTTTATTTCTGTAGGAGTGGTTGTTCCATTGGTGGTTCAAATGTTCCCGACTCACAGGACAATTCCTTGTGGTCAGGTGGTAGTTGTTTCCCCTCTGAAATGGTCTGGACCCTTGCTTGCTTCTACAGACCTTCCCGATGTGGCCTCTTTTCCTGAAGAAATGGCAGAGCACGTCGAGGAATTTGCAGTCGGATCGTGGGTGGTTTGCCCCACAACCCGCGCATTGGTGCGGTAGTCTTTGATTCTGCTGGTGGCGTAGGCCACGTTCAGACCGGAGCCGGTTGACCTCCTCCTCTTCACTTTCTGGTGGCGATTCGAGGTCCTCGTGGTGGGTCGCTGTTGTGTGCCTCTCTAGGCGAGGTGAGGTATCATTGGCGAGTTGACGGAGCGGTGCGTTGGTGCAGCGCATTCGCGGAGCCGACTTCCTGGTTGCTTCTGCTGCAGTAGCGTCCTTGATGACATCAACAAGGTTGATGTCCCCTTTGGCCATGATCTTGCTCTGCATAGTGTGGTCATCTAATCCCAGAATTATTCGATCTCTCAGAGCTTCTTCGAGGTCTGTAAACCCATAGAGGCCTCCCAGGTTCTGGAGATCTGTGATGAAATCTGCAACGCTCTCTCCTTTCCACTGGTCCCTCTGGTAAAATTCATGTCTTCGGACAAGCGTTGGTACGGTGGGTTCATAGTGGGCCCGTAGAAGGGGCGCGAGGACGTCCCAGTCTATGGTTTTCACCTCAGCCAGTTTCGCTAGTGCCTTGGCCATCTTAAAGACGGCAGGCCCGCAATGGGTCAGGAACACTGCTCGCTTTTTTCCCGTAGTGGCATCCTTCAAGTTGTTGGTCTCCAGAAACATCTGGAACCGGTCTATGTACAAGTCCCAGTCTTCTTGTGCCGGGTCAAATGGAGCGGGTGGTATGGCACCGCTGGACATGGTTTCCATTGTCAATATGCCTTCAGCCACGTGCTCTGTTTGGTGCTCTGTAGTGTTCAGTCAGCTCTGATGTCTCCGCATCCCATCCTCGTCACCAGTGTTAAGTTCTGCGCATGGGAGCAAGGAACGGAGACGAGGCAATGAACAGTGAACTTCAACTCTTTATTAATCATCGTGAACAGAGCAAAAACCCTAGGGCATGCAGCAGCCCTTTTATAGGGCAGGCTGCTGACCTATTAACCAATGAGAAACATGGTAGTGTTAAACCCTTGAACCAATGAGAGTCGCTCGTTAATAGCCAATCAGATTACCTAGAACAGACCAATCCGATATCGCTTTTATCGGCCAATCAGAAGTGCAGGATTAGAACCCTGCTTTTTCTTTAAGGTTTGTTAAAACTTTATTTTAGCGTTTTTATTAGTTCATAACAGATACAGACATAGATACAGAGATCTACGTATAATATACAATTGAGGGTTGTTAATATTTCTCTTTTCTAACTCCTTCAGTGTATTACACAGTAACACTTTTAACTGTTTCATTCCACTTACATCTTTCAAAACGAATTCAAGATATGCCACAAGATTGGCATCATATTATTTTTCTTCTAGATTTTTCATTAGCATTTTTAATGAAACTTGTAAAAAGCTAAGCTCTGATAAGCAGAGCTTCTTAATAAGCCTTAGTGCTCTCTCTCGCTCTACACACACACAGAGAGAGAGGGGGGGTAGGGGGAAGAGAGTGTGTGAGAGAGAAAGAGCCAAATGAAACTTTCAGGCAGATGCTTCCCCTCTTGTCTCAATATCTTTCTTAGACAGAACTTGAAATAGTTATTCATACATACTAATCTTTCAAAACTGGATAATTTCTATTATTGATTGGCTGCCTTCCCTACAAGCTCTTTTAGAAAGTTCCAGCTGCTGAAAAATTTCACTGCCAGCAAGCTCCTGAAAAGGGGATGATTTGATCATTTTTGCCTATTGAAAAGTTTGCACAGATGGCTGGTTCATCAATGCATTGATCTTCATATGAATCTCTTTAATGGCAGGATACTTGATACTTAATTGAGCTGATAGATTGGTATCTCATTTTTAAGGATCCTTTGTTTATTCACATCGATTTTGCTTACATGCTTCCAACTTTGAGACAGTGATCCAAATAATATTTTCCAGATGAACAGTAGCACTGCAGGGGTGAATGCATGTATTCATAGAAATATTCAGATAAAGGTATGACGGCGTAGACCCCACTTGGATTTGGAAGCTAAGTTATCTTGTAAAAAACATTACATTCAAAGAATGTGTGCACCGTAGCAGTAGGATTGTGTCTTGTCTCTCAAGAATGGCTGGATTGTTTACTTGACCTCCATTGCAAAGATGTTGATATGAGGACCAGGTGTTATAGATGAAGATAATTAGCCCTCTCTATTCATCATTATGACAGATTTGACCTTTAGACAGACAATATAAATGAATATCAAAGAAGCTCCGTTACCTGGAAATACTTTAATGGTAAATAGTAACAGTGTCCAATAGTCAAACATGACTCAGGATAACTACAAGGCTGTCATGAGATGGATTCCTTTGCAATAGGACAGAAGTGGTTTTTCATTGCCTGAATGGTCTGCGGATTAATTATCCAAGGAACAGAATCATAATAATTTGTACACAATTTCTGTAAGAATCCATTCTTGGCATAAAGGCCAATTCCCAAATTTAGATGGAACAGATTCTTCTCATTACAGGACCATTTGTTGTTGTTGTTAGTCGCAAAGTGGTATCTGACCCATCGCGACCCCATGGACAACATTCCTCCAGGTCTTCTATCATCCCCCAGAGTCTATTTAAGCTCACTCCCACTGCTTCAGTGACTCCATCCATCCACCTCATTCTCTGATGTCCCCTTTTTCTTTTGCCCTCAATCATTCCCAGCACTAGGCTCTTCTCCAGTGAATCCTTGAGGTTGACTCCCCTCTTTTCTTTGTGGCAGTCCCTTATATATTGGAATATTGCTTCCATGTTATCCTAGTCCTTCTTTTCATTAAACTAGACATACTCAATTCTTGCAACCATTCTTCATATGTTTAGTTTAGTTGCAAGCAAGAAACCAGGAAGCAGATGAGTTCATTCAACCATGTTGTTTAGATCCCTGACCATCCACTTAATTCTAACCATGTTATTTCTAAGGGGAGCTAAATCTGAAGGGAAAGAGATGATAAATAGCTTTATGTGAAATCTAGTTTGCAGTCAAGACATACCAACTTCGGGGCGAGGCGTGGCTGCCCGTGTACCCTCGCCATTAGGCAGTCTCTTTCAGGCAATGTAAGCTCCACAAATGCAGTCACCAGCCACTTCGATTGGCTGGTAGAAGTGGCCTCATGGCGAGCACGCACACACACACACAAACACACACACACACATTCCCCTCACCATGAGGCCGCTTTTTTTCGGCAGACGAAAACTCCCTTGAAGGCAGAATCCCCAGCTGCTCCAGGGCAAGGCATGGCTGCCCATGTCCCCTTGACTTTAGGCAGTCTCTTTTGGGCAATGGAAGCTCCCCAAGTGCAGTCACCAGCTACTTCAATCAGCCGGTAGAAGCGGTCTCGCAGTGAGGGGAATATGTGTGTGCCATGCCTTGCCCCGAAGTGGCTGGGGACTCTGCCTTCAAGGGAGCTTTCGTCTGCCGAAAGAAGCGGCCTCGCGGTGAGGGGAGTGTGTGTGTGTGCGCGCTCACCCCAAGGCCGCTTCTACCGGTTGATCAAAGTGGCTGGTGACTGGATTTGGGGAGCTTCCATTGCCCGAAAGATACTGCCTAAAGACGAGGGGACACGGACAGCCATGCCTCACCCTGAAGCGGCTGAGGATTCTGCCTTCAAGGGAGCTTTTGTCTGCCGATAGAAGCAGCCTCGCGGCCAGGGGAGTGTGTGTGCTCACCATATTGGCCGATAGAAGCTCCCTTGAAGGCAAAGTCCCCAGCCGCTTCAGGGCAAGGCGTGGCACACACACACTCCCTTCGCTGTGAGGCCGCTTCTACCGGCCGATTGAAGTAGTTGGTGACTGCATTTGGGGAGCTTCCATTGCCCGAAAGAGACTGCCCTAAAGGTGAGGGGACACAGGTAGCCACGCCACGCCCTGAAGCGGCTGGGGACTCTGCCTTCAGGGAGCTTCTATTGGCTATCAGGGTATTCCAGCCGAGGCTACCTGCAGGGCACTCCTAAAGGCAAGTTTTCTCCCCATCCCCCCACCCTTCCCCCACCCAATTCTCTTCACCTCATGTAGTTCTAACAAATGATGTGAGAAATGGTGGGGAAAAGCATGGTTTGAATAGGCCTAAATTTTGGGGTCGGGGCTTAATTTCACCTCATGCCTAGAAATCATGCTGGGCCTTCCTATTGGTGGAGGCCGTATTGTTGGAGAAACACGGTAAATGTATCAATCAATATCAGAGAAAATATTCATCACATTTAAAGCCACTTTCCTTGAGTTATTCCAAGTTTTACATTCCAAGCTTTAAAGATTAGCAATTCCCCCTCCCCCCCAAAAAATGGAAGAATAGAAATGGACTTATTAAAGTGTTGTTGTCACATGTCTAAGTTTGTAACTTTCTGAAAGTTAATGGAACCAGCAATTTCAGATGAGGCTTTTTCCAGGCTACACATACCTTTCCTGAATGGGATGACATTTAGTACAGAGGTTGTGGTCAGATATTGAATTGTGGCTGGCAAAATCTCTCCAGAGTCAGGAGTGATTGTGAGATAGCACATATGCATTTCGAACATCTGCTTTGCATGAGTAGGCTACAGAAATCAAGGTTTTTGTGGTTGATTTATGAGCTGCTGAGAGTCAAAGAATTCCATTTACATTTGCAGCTGTAATACAACCTGTTGTGAATGCATAGGCCTTAATAAAGATATCTTAAGCTTGGAGTAAAGTGCAGGGTTCTGGCCCTGCACTTCTGATTGGCTGTTAACGGCAGGATCGAATTGGCCCGTTCCGGGGAATCCGATTGGCCATTAACAGAGTGTTCTTATTCGTTAAGGGGGCTAGCGCTCCTAGATTGTTATTGGTTAATAGTTATTGGGTTGCCTATATAAGGAAGGCTATAACTGCCATTGAGTTTGAGCAGTCACTATGTAAATAAAGAGTTGAAGTTCACTGTTCCAGAGGCTTGTCTCCATTCTTTCTTGCCCATGCTCCATACTTGACACTGGTGACAAGGATGGGATATGGAGACGTCTGAGCCAACTGAACTAAGAAGAAACATCGAGCATGTGGCTGACAGCGCTACACGACGTAACCATGTCCGGCATCGTCGTACCACCCGCTCTGTTCAATCCAGTGCAAGAGGACTGGGAGTCCTACATGGATCGTTTCCAAATGTTTTTGGAAACTAACAATTTAAAGGATGCCACAGCCGGGAAGAAACGGGCGGTATTCCTAACGCATTGCAGTCCAACCGTATTTAAGATGGCTAAAGCACTAGCCAAACCTACCGAAGTGAAGACGATGGATGGGACGACCTCGAACCCCTACTAAGAGCTCATTACGCACTGACCGTGCTCACGCTCGTGAGACAGAACGAGTTCTATCAGAGAAACCAGAGAAAAGGAGAAAGCGTCGCCGACTTCATAGCACACCTCCAAAACCTGGGAGGCCTCTGCGGATTCGTCGATTTGGAAGAGGCACTGAGAGATCGAATAGTTCTGGGATTAGATGCACCAGGTGTGCAGAGCAAGCTGATGGCGAAAGGCAACATCAGCCTTGCCGATGCCATCACCGATGCTACTGCAGCAGAAGCAACCAGGAAGTCGGCTGCATAATTACGCCGCAACTGCGCTCCGGTACACCAACCAACAAGCGAAATTTTACCCAAGTCAGAAGGGTAGCTTTCAACGACACACCACGAGGACCTCTCTTCGTCATCAGACAGCAACGAAGAAGAGGTCCATCGACTGCGATCCGAACGGGACCACCACCCAAAGTCCCTATGCCCTTGCGCTGGCTGTGGAGCCAACCATGCCAGGTCCGAATGCAAATTCTGCGACACGCTCTGCCATGAGTGCGGGAAGAGAGGCCACATCGGACGGGTCTGCCAAAGTTTACAAGGACCTGGCCAGGCCTCAAAAGGGGCTAACTATCGCCAATTGACAGGAAACCGTCCTGTAAGGCGAGAACCAGTAAACCACTCCTACAGAAAATGAGTTTTGCAGCGAGAAGAGTCTCACCATACTATCGCTATCAGTCACGCCTCTGCCTTGGATGCCAAGAAAATCCAAATTACAGTGGCCATCGAGAACCAGCCTTGCCACATGGAAGTCGACTCGGGATCGTCCCTCTTGGTGGTGTCCTGGAAGACCCTCAAGCAACTCATCACCACGATCCAGCGCCAAGACCTCCGCTTCCAAAACTTATTCTTAAGGACTATCTAGGGAATCGAATCCCTGTTGTTGGTTCCTGCCGAGTCCGGGTCTCATTCAAGAAGCACACAGCGTACTTACCGATAACTGTGATCGACAAAGATCGGCCTAGTCTGCTAGGTCTCCAATAGTTCGCGCCACTTGGCATTGAAGTGGCAGGCATAAACCGAGTCAGCGGAAGTGACTGGGAGGAGGACCTCATCCATGAATTCAAGGACGTATTCATGGAAAAATTAGGCTAGTACAAGGGGACCCCAATATCGTTCGGCCTTAATCCAAAGATAGCTCCCATCCACCTTAAGCCTCGTCGAGTTCCGTTTGCCTTAAAGCCAAAAATCGACGAACAACTCGATAAACTAATAGCTCAGGGGGTGCTAGAACCTACCGATCACTTTCCCTGGGAAACCCCAATCGTAACACCCATTAAGCCAGATGGTTCAATCCGAATTTGTGGGGACTACTGGGCCACCCTGAATCACGCCCTACAGCAAAATGCATATCCGGTGCCGGTGGTGCAGCATCTCCTCCATTCCCTGGGGGGCGGAAAAGTCTTCGCCAAATTAGACTTAGCTCAGGCATATCAGCAATTACCTGTTGATGAAAAGACGGCACAGGCACAAATGATTGTGATGCACCGAGGTGCCTTTAAATGTACCCGGCTCCAATTCGGAGTCAGTGTAGCCCCGGGGATATTTCAGAGCCTTATGGAGAGGCTACTACAAGGGATTAAAGGCATGGTCCCCTACTTTGACGATGTATTAATTGCTGCACCTACAAAAAAAATCTTACGGGATCGTTTAAAGTTGGTCCTACAAAAATTCCAAGACGCCGCTCTTTAGGTAAAAAAAAATAAGTGTAAATTGTGTACAGATAGTGTTGAGTTTTTAGGGTACCTAATTGACAATCAGGGTATTCACCCTACCGACAGTAAATTAAGAGCAATAAAAAATGCTCCCAGGCTTCGGAACAAGGCCGATCTCCAGGCGTTCCTAGGCCTCATCAACTTTTATAATGTATTTCTACCACATAAAGCAACTGTCGCTGAGCTGTTACATCGTTTGCTAGACAAGAAAGCAAATTGGTTATGGGGTCATAAAGAAGAACAGGCGATCCGCTGTGGGTAGAGACGACAGTAGTTCGTGTAACCGGCCCGAGATCCTACCTTGTACAATGCCTTGATGATAGACTATGGAAACGCCATATCGATCAATTACGATCACGGCTCCGGTCGGGCGATTCTGAACTCCCTTATGACCAAACTGAAGGGGGGGGAGATACGGAAGAAGATAAATTTCAATTAGAAGAAAACCCGTTCGAAGGGAACGATGGCAGAATAGAGACACAGGAATTGGAACTAGAGAAGGAAATAGATTCACCTCAGGGAGTTGCCGAAGATATTGGTGACGACAGAAATGTGAACTCTGAACCAGAGGCAACCCCGTCGACAAACAACGATCTACCTCAGTGAGATTGCAGCCAAATGCAAAACACACAGCGAAAATCAAAAAGACTAATAAAGCAACCATCCTACCTAAAGGACTATGTAACTGCGCCCTGTAAACAGAAGCCAGGGGGGAGGGGTGTTGTGAATGCATAAGGTTTAATAAAGAGAACTTGAGCTTGGAGTCAAGTGCAGGGTTCTGGCCCTGCACTTCTGATTGGCTGTTAATGGCAGGATTGGATTGGCCCGTTCCGGGGAATCCGATTAGCCATTAACGGAGTGTTCTTATTGGTTAAGGGAGCTAGCGCTCCTAGATTGTTATTGGTTAATAGTTATTGGGTTGCCTATATAAGGAGGGCTATAATTGCCATTGAGTTTGAGCAGTCACTATGTAAATAAAGTGTTGAAGTTCACCATTCCAGAGGCTCGTCTCCATTCTTTCTCGCCCATGCTCCATACTTAACACAAACTTTATGGGAAATAAAGCTTGACCAAGTTTCAATTCTTAATCACATTATTTTTACTGCTTTCGACTATAAAGACACATATCATATTTATTAGGTAAGTGTCTTTACTCATGAAAGAAGCTTTAACTATGAGTTTAAGAATTTTGAAAAAAATAAATAAATGGACAAGGGGTGTTTTTGGAAACATAAATGTTATCCAGACAGATTTCAAATAAGAATTTGAAATTAATTTTAATAAACCTTCCCAGAGAAAACTATGGTTGTTTTGTTCTTTTTGGGGGGGAGGAATGTTAAGGTGTAATTTTGAATTTTGGACCACCAGAGGGAACCAGAATAAACCAAAGTTTACAATTAAAGGAATACTTAGATTTGACATGCTTAGTACAGGATGAAGCAAAATATTGTAACAGCGGATATTTTGGGGGGACTTTGTGAACTATGAACTCAGAAATTAATTTTAAGAATGCCTGACAGATTGAATTTCTAGCTGGATGGTTTGTTAATGTTATTACAGAACAGGAACAAGTTATATCAGATAAGTAATTGATTTGCATGTGGATTTAAACATAAGTTATCAGAAAGATATAGTAAAATCTGATATGTGAATATACAAATGAAACCAACTGATGTCTCAATGTTTGAAAAACATACAGGAATCAAACCAGAAAAAAATGGATAACCTTTTTTAAAAAATGAATTTATAAAAGAAAAGCTTTGAAGGATTTGCTGAAAGTAAATAAAAAGATAAGATGGAAAGAAATTAAGCTCAAGGATGTTGTTTAAAGGGATCAGAAATCAAAAATTTTAAAAGTATATGATAATAATAAAGAGCTGGCTTATTTGATCAAGTTTAATACAATGTGGTTATCCCTGGTAGTCCTTAATGGGCTTGTGCTAACTAGGAATGAATGACAACACTTTTAAGATTTTGTTTATAGTTAAGAGCTGATAAGTTATCAAAACTGTTTCTGCTTGTTGTGATGGAGGAAATATATTTCTTTATATATTTTCTCTTTTTTTTCCTCATTTTAATTTTTGTTTTTATTTTATGCACTATGTTTTATTTTTATTCTGCAAGTTGTATTAGTTTTTATTTCTTTTGTAATCTTTATTTTTACAAAATAAGAGTTAATGGAACAATTTACATATTAAAATAAGTGCAATAGCATATCAAAAGGACATCATCTTAAATTCTATATTTAGAAAAAAATATTATTTTAATAACTGTTAACCTCCCCCAAATTAGAAATTCCATACCTTAATAACATTGTTTTCTATCAATATGGCCATGTGTATTGGCAAAATGTCATCATTAAATATTTCACTATATATATTTAATTATTGGTAGTTGTTTCTTATTATACCATCTTCTCCACCTTGTACAGTGTGTTATACTTTTGACATCAATTTATCTCAAAAGTTAAATAATTCTGGGAACATTACAAAAATCAATAGTTTCCATCAATTCCCATCCCCTACTTTTGTCAAGAAATATAAATTTTCAAAGCAACATTTCAAACATCACATATAGTGGCAACATCACATAGTGCAGCATGGTAAGAAAATAACCACAAACAGATATTAAATTACAGTCAACCATCTCAAAATCCTTATAAAGATCAGTAGATCAATACATGAAGTCCAGAAAACCAAGATGCCTTAGTTATTTAACAGTTTGAAAAGAATGACATCTTTTCATAACACCACAAGTTCTAAACCATAACACAGGGGGTATAAAAGCATAAAGTAACTTTTACAACTTTTGTGAATTTCTTTTCTTACTACAAAAAATAAATATGAAAGTTCAGAAGGATTTGAAGTTTAAATGTTTGGTTAAAACATAAAGGTTTGAAGTTAAAATATAAAGTCAAAGGGCCCTTGAAATATATTGTTAAAAATATCATGGAATAAATGTTGATGGATGTTGTTTTGATGAATGTTTTAAACATTCATAAGAGAAACACATGAATTCATTGAAGTATATTTTTTACATAATTTTTGGTCCAACTCTGGAAGTAAAATACTAAGTCAAACTTCTGTTAAATCAAAAGTTTATCTATTCTTTGCAAAGTGAGATGAAACTTCAGTTTAACTTGCTTAAATATTTATCATTAGATATTTGACATGAAAGGCTTAATGTCAGGGGTGGGATTCAAAATTTTTAACAACCGGTTCTGTGGGTGTGGCTTGGTGATCATGTGACTGAGTGGACATGTCTTGGTGGTCATGTTATTGGCTGGGTGTGGCCAACTCAATATCACTCACATCGAGGCATGCATTTCCTCACCTGGCCTCTCATGACTGTGGGGATGCTGCAACAGTCATAAGTGTGAGAAATGGTCATAAGTCACTTTTTTCAGTGCCGTTGTAACTTTAAATGGATACTCCACACAAGCAAAATATCAGCAAAGGAGGGGGAAAAAACTCCAGAGAAGTTCCAGAGACAGGAAGTCTAGTCCTGCCAAGAATGTAATAAGGGTTAACGGAGAGGAAGTTTTTGTAAGCAACACCAGAATGTTTCCTTCCTGCCTTCCTTACAGGATTAGGCCAGTAATTTCTTCGAACAACCGATTCTGCGAACTGCTTAGAATGTTAACAACTGGTTCTAGTGAATAGGTGCGAACTGGAAGAATCCCACCCTGCCTAATGTGATGCTACAATACATAATGACAGCTCATTGCTTTTCTGCTTCTGGAAAGCTTGAATGTTAGCTCATAGTTAAATAAAGAGACAAGAAAACGAAGGAGGTTGTTTGGTTTGTTTTTGTGTGTATATCTATATCTATATCTATATCTATATCTATATCTATATCTATATCTATATCTATATCGATATCGATATCGATATCGATATCGATATCTATATCGATATAGATATAGATATAGATATAGATATAGATATAGATATAGATATAGATATAGATATAGATATAGATATGTGTGTGTGTGTGTGTGTGTGTGTGTTATGTAATTGTATCTCTATCCATCCATCCATCCATCTATTGTGGGAAGCTACCCCCCCTCCTAGAAGAATGAATATTATGAGAAATATTTAAAAAGGCAGGATAAAATATTTTTCCTAAAAAGAAATAAAAATCTTAAGGGAGACAGAACCTCAGAACCTGAGCTCCCTTCCCTCAGCAGATATTTTGTGCCCATTAAAGACTGATCCAGCTTATCTACAAAAGACCTACAGCTTCAGGGTGATGGGGTTAAGACATGACCCTCCAAGACACAATAGGATTAACCCACTTAGTGGCAGAGCTCACTACATTGCACAATCACCTGGGGACATTACATCAGTCTAAACTTCAACCAAACTTAAGCTCAAACAAACATCCCTACAGGGCCCCATGGGAGTCTGACAACAGCCAATAGAATACATGTTCTTGCACAGGAACAGGAAGCTCAAGTTCAAAGCCCAAGAGAAGGTATTAAAACCTCTCACTTTCAACTCCATGTGTTCAGTTGCATTAGAGAACCATGTGCTCGGGGCTTCTGCTTCATCATTAAACCATCTTTCCAATCAGCCTCCATGTTTCAGTGCCTTCCTCCTGGCTTGGAACTGAACCAGATGGATATTTCTCCCAATACTATTTGTCTATCATCTGTCTGTCTATCTGTCTGTCTATCTATCTATCTATCTATCTATCTATCTATCTATCCATCCATCCATCCATCCATCCATCCATATATCTATCATCATCTATCTGTCATCTTAAAATTCTTGTATTGTTTGTTTGTAACCTTGAATTAGTTGAAACAGTGGTGTCTATAGGACATCTTTCCCTGGCCAGCTTGCCAAGAGACAACTCACCACAGGACAATTCAATGCAGGATAACTGAAGAGAGAGACAGATGAATTGCAGAAGGTCTTGTCTTGTTGCAATTCTACTTGCCCCTCTCTTGAGTTATTCCACGTTGAATTGCCCTGTGGCAAGTTGGCAATGGTAAGTGAGCCAGGGCTAGTGGTTGTCAATACGGTGGAGGTTAGTTAGCCAGGGCAAATCATCCATGATGAGTTGTCCCATTGTGGAGCAATGCATACAGAATACACCACTTCATTCACAATTCAGCAAAGATTAAAATGGACGAATGTGAAAGAATTCTAAGAGGATTTTTTTCAGAGAGAGGGAGAGATGCAGACACTGATATGGAAAAACAGGTTTTTCTTCAGTGCACACCAGGAAGAGATTAACTGCCTTCTTTGTGTAAATGAATTGGTAGAGTACAATGGGATTTCAAAATGCTCAGCTGTTATTGACTTGTTTCAACATGTGCAATTAAATAATATATAGGAATGTGTCTGAAATGAAACCAGGTGTTTGTCACCTTGCACTCACCAATCTGATCCCATATTTACCTCTAGTTGTTCTCTGAAAGCTGTTATTTTCGGTATTCTAAACCAGGTTTTTCCTGCCCAAGGTAGCTAATTAAGGCATATCTAGATACTTGCATTCACACACAAGAGCATTGAATAATACATGAAGATTGACCGAAGTCTATTTCTTTACATTTTTTATCTTTTATTCATCAGGATTTCTTGGTGTGTGTTTTTTTCCCATTTTTTTTAGTTGTGGCTCTTAAAAAAATAACAAAAAGCAATAGCAGAAAATGTTTACTCCTTCCTGTTATTGTTATTGCTATTTATAGATTTAATCTTTAATTTGATTCACAGACTGAGTCTGGTAAAAACTTAACAGTTCCAAGTTCTAACCAAGGACCTAGGAGCTGTTAAGATAATGTCTGAGTATATAGGCAATTCCAAGAAAGGAATGGTAGGCTGCAACGAGTTTCACAACCGGTTTGGTGAGCACTCATTTTAAGCTTAAAAACTTACCTTCTGCTGGTGAGTAAAACAGCTGAGGCGTGGCAATCCGCTGAGCAGCGCGAAACAGTTGAGCTAAAAAAACAGGGAAATATAGGATAGGAAAGAGCAGGGGCAAGTGGCCAAAGCCAACTGCTCACTGAAACAACCAATTCACTAGAACCAGTCCAAACTGGTAGCAGCCCACCAATGCAAGTAAGGTGTTTTTATTGTTGTTTTTGTTGTTGTTGTTGTTTTGTTTTTTTTCAAAGTCAGAATATTCAGGTCTGATAAATTCTACATTTCCATGTATCTAGGCAAGTCTTTGAGTATTGCTCAAAGAGCTCCTATTACTAGTGGTACAACCATTGATTTCTTCCTTCATGATCACTCAACGTCAATTTTCAGATTTCTATTATGATTATGATTATCAAGCAAAAGCCTGAATTTCTTCAATTGGAAAGGAATGGCACATAGAAAACTATCAATTACAGAAGTTGTCAAGATGCACCATTTCTGTACAGTCATGGCTACACTTTGAACTATTTTCCTTGTGGTTCTATAGTGGGAAAACTTAAATTCTAGGAGATAGAATGCCCTGATTTCAGCTTCAATAGCTGAATCATTTATGGATTTATTAGCTCAAATGTTTATGGATTTCAACCTCTTCCTCTGCTTTCATCACAGTCGGAATAAGATCTTTTGTTCAGAAGATGGAATCACCCTCTGTGATTCATAAATTCTTCCTTTTTACTTTCTGAACTTGTACCAGGAAGAAACAGTTTTAGAGTTATTTAGATCATTTTGTCTAGAAAGGCAAACTTAGTAGAGCTGTCAATTGTTATTAGTTAAAAGAAAAACAAAAGTCAAAACCAAAGAAATAGTCAGGATTTCATCTTCAATAACTGAACCAGAAATAAAAACAAACAGAAACACAAAATGTCCAAGATTTCATGGCTGGACAGCCTTTTAAAGGCTCTGCAAGACCAAGAAAAACAAAACATGTCTGCTCATCAAAACTCACATTTGTCCATTAGAATGAATCCCAGAAGGTGGATTGAACTACTTGCTTTGTTCCTGCAGAATGCAATGGGACAACTTGCCGTGGCCAACTCACCATGGCCAACTCACCACAGGACATCTTGCCTTGGCCAACACACTGTGGACATTTCAACAAATACAAAATGAACAGCTTATCTTCAGAACTCGTGGGTGCCCCATCATTGGAGGCTTTCAAGAAGAGACTAGACAGTCACTTATCAAAATTGTTATAGGGACTCCTGCTTGTGCAGGAGTTTGGACTAGATACAGTGATCACCAACCATGGGGCTGGGGACCACTGGTGGTCCGTGATAAAATTTTGGTGGTCCGCAGAGAAATGTTCCCCCTTTCAAAGCATTCCTCCCAAAGCAATTAATCCAGGCTGCACAGGAACACAAGATGTACCACACAGATGGCCTGCCCACCTGCTGGCCTCCACCTTTTGGCCATGTGAGCTGGAGCTGGATGGTAAGACCAATGGCAATGGGTTGCTGACATTGGTGGGAAAGTTGGTCCCAATTTCCAGAGCTGCTGTAGTCACAGAACTAGCCCTTTGGTCATCCCAGAGCAGCTGCTCCTTCACCCAGGTACACCGTCCTGCCAGGGACTGGAGCAGCTGCTCCAGGATGACCAAAGGGCCAATCTTCTGACTACGGCAGCTCTGGAGTATGGGACCAACTTCCCCACCAACGTCAGCAAGCCACTGTCAGTGAAAATTCATATTAGTGGTCCTTGGGAATTAAAATTATGAGTTTGGTGGTCCCTGAGGCCCAAAAGGTTGGTGACGCCTGCACTAGAAGACTTCCCAGGTCCCTTCCAACTCTGTTATTCTGCTAAATAGAGTGAGAAAAATCCTCATAAACTATGGCTCCTATTATTAGATTGCCACTAGATCTTTTCTAAAACAACATTTGAAATACACTTCAGCCTTTTTCCCTTTCCTGTGTAGAAACATCTGGCAGCTGTTAAAGGTTCTCACTGACTCAGCTGAACATTCTTTGTAGCAATCCTAACAAGCCATCTCATTCCTTTTCTCTCAGCTGCAATTCGCTGCTTTACAAGATGGCAGGGAAGACCCCACCCCCAATTCTCACAAATGGCAATTCTGCACAATTTTCACCTTTCGTGACTTGGTTATCGCTTGTCCAATTTCAGTAGAATAATTACCTTCCCACTTCTATCAAGTGGTGTTTAACATTTCTATTGAAAGCATGCTAAAAATTAGCAGAGAGCCAACAAAGGCTAACATTAAAAAGAAAGAAACCCAAATCTATTGCTATTGTTTAGACATTCTGTGCCGAGTCTATTTTTTTTTTTACAAATTTTATTAATTTTCAAAGACAATACACAGACAAACAAAACATAAAACATAAGAATATAGAACATATTTTCTAAAAACTGCTTAACAAAACAAATAAAACATCTCATTTAAGTACAACATAATTCTAAATTGTCACGTTTCCACCCACAATTTAATATTCATCTTATATATTCAACTTCATATCTTATTACTCTTTTCCAACTTCTCACTGTTTCTTCCTTTATTTCTGTTCAATGTTATTCATTAAACTTATACTTTCATGTATTTCATATTACTATATTTCATATTATTACTATTTCATATGTTCTTATCCAACATGATTAATCCTCGATAAACAAACATAAGCAATCAAAATACATAAAATAAAAACATAAAACTTCTTTTTAGAAAGTGGCTTAACCCCGGGTTATAACTTTTTGTACAGACATAAATCAAATTCATGCTCACCTTATATACTATTTCATATCTTATTTAACATTCCATATTTTCTATATATTTTCTCTCTTCTATTCCTTCTTTTAATTCTATTTTATTTATTTCATCTCAATTCAAATAATTATACTTGCATCTTTTGTCCTTTCTCTTTCAATCATCTATTTTTCCTTCCTTTCTAATACAATAATAATCCCTGTAACCACTGGCTGAAGTATGACAACTTTTTATCTTTACCCTAAATTTTGCACTTAAAATAATACATACTTTCCATACTGATTCTGCTTCGTACATTCTAAATACTACATTTCAAAATAATAAAACAAACACATAATATTAAATTTAGTAAGCAATAATAACACCAAAAAAAGAAGTGCGGTATCTGCCATCCCGCATCTGATGGGCGGCTCATGATAAGGAGCGAAGGGAAGAGAAACGACAGGAAGCGAGGTTTCCTCTTGATGAGCGCGCCCCGAATGTCTTGGCACACGCTCTTTTATTGTGCTTTTTTGCAAGAAAATGATTTAATCAAAGCTCAAGTCAAACATGGTAATCTCATCAGGATGTGCATGTTTACAAAGCTGCATACCGGACAGATTATTTACAATGTGGATAAGCTTATTAACAACCATCTAGCTCCTTGTCCCTTGTATGTGCCTTGCAAAGGTCACTGAAGAGACAGAAGTTAATGATTACACATGAATGATACAATGTTGCAAACACATGAATGATACATAGTTGCAATGATACATAGTTGCAATGATACATAGTTACAACATCTCCTCTGTTTTTATTATTTATGACGAGTCTTCTTCCTCATCCGAGAAGACAGGAACCATTTTTCTGAAATGTTCGCCGTCCCCGTCATCTAGGCAAGAGTGCGACCCGTCAGCGTCAGGGTTGTCCAAGGAGCGGTAACTCAGCAATGACATTTTTTCGTCCGGTGTTGAGGATATAACATGAGCTTGCAATAGCACATTAACATCAGCAGTTATGGAGGATAATTAATTTTTAAAAAATTGCAATATTCTATTAAAACAACAAGGTCCTATAATACATATCAATATAGTGATTATTAATGATCCTGCCAATGCAGTTAAAAAGGTTGTAAACCATGGCGAAATAGAAAACAAGCCCCCCTGCTATCAGCATAAAAACAACATTCTTCTTTAAGCATAGCACACAATCCCCCTTGTTTTTTTAAAAATAACAGATCTAAATCTTTATGATTTTGCAAAAGGGGGTATTCCATGGGTACCTGTAGGGATATAAAATCATCAGAGTTATACACACAAGCCATACTTGAATGCAAAATGATTTGGATTTAACAATTTCATCCCCGTGGATACATGCCATGAAACCGGTGTAACAAGTCCAAACAAAATTATTGCCAGGGATAAAATACATTCCTTTCAGGCGTGATGTTAAAGTTCCTCCTGAAGTGGTGTAGATTGCAGAATATCCCCTGGTTGTGTGGGTGCGTCTGCCAAATCGAATTGAAGTGGTGGGTAGAAGTCTTCTATGCGAGAAAAATTGGTTGTAGAACTTAAACGAACGCCTTGAAAGTCAGTTATAGTCCACGCAATATTATCTCTTCTATGAGGCTTCTGCGGATCATCATGGACAGTTCTTTTGAAGCGTCGTTTGTTGACAGGATCAGAGTTCGGGTATATAAAAACATCACAAGCAGGAGAGAGGCTTATGGACAAGTTAGTTGTAGAACATTTGCAAAATGAGGAGGGAATTCAATTAGTAGAAAAAGGATAATAATTACAATAATGACAATCAAGATTAATTTGGTCATTCATCAAGGATGTTAGTTGGGGTGGGGGAACCCATAATACAATAGAAGGACATCTAGGTCCCCCTATGTTTTAGATTGAATAGAGGAAAAGATTTTAAGGTTCCTTTCCATAGGAAGAGTAAAGAAAGAACAAAAGAGCGAGTGATAGAGTGTTCTTTAAATAAAACAGAAGTGACAAAGTGAAAACTACGGGTAGCATTTTCATGACGTACCCACATGGAACAAGTATAATAGCCTTCTGTTAATGAAATGGTTTTAACACGAATAGTCTTTTGACAGGAAGCATAGGTTTTGTTGAAGTAAGGTAGAAATTGCAAAGAAGATATAGGCAAGAATATCAGGAAGAGTTTTAAGATACAGATGTAGCGGAGGAATTCCCATGATAGGGTCTTACTGCCCGACCAGGGATCCAGCAAGTGGTTTTGTCTGGCAGTAAGATCGCAGCGTAGCCTCGTCCCCAAGTGAGAAGCTCAGCGGGACCCTGCCAGGCGGGATCTGGCAATCTGCGATAATATACCAGAGGTCTGTTAGGCGGGGGTGAGGGGGAGGAAAAATGATGTGAAACAGCAGAAGTGGGAGGAATGCCAGTCAGATTAAGAAAGTTTAAAGTGTAAAGACAAATATTAAGAGAATTTTGCAATGCTGGGAGGTTCGGGGGTTTTTCCCGCAACGAATATCGATCAAGAGCACGTTTCAGAGATAAGTTCACTCGTTCCACAATAGCCTGCCCTTGGCTGTTGTAGGGAATCCCAAACTTGTGGATTACATCCCATCTGTTACAGAAGTCCTGGAACGCAGAACTTGTATAGGCAGGTCCATTGTCAGTTTTGATTTCTTTTGGATGTCCCAGCGAGGCAAAGGTACGAATTGAATTATTGATGACATGTTTTACAGTTTCTCCCCTTTGAGGGGTGGCCAGAATAAACCCTGAATATGTATCGATGGAAACATGCAAATATTTCCAAGGGGCAAAAAGTGGATACTGAGTTACATCCATTTGCCAAATTTCACAAGCTTTTAATCCTCTAGGATTTACTCCTATGGGAATGGAATGTCCTTGCTTACTACATCTGGGGCATTGTTGAATAATGGCAGCAGCTTCTGCCTGAGTTAGAGCAAATTGAAAAGTTATCATAACTTGGCGGGGGAGATTCAAACATACTCCCTGCTTCTATTTTATAATGGACTTTTAAAGCCTCCATAATTTTCCTCCAAGTGACCAAAATGCCAATAGGTGCACGAGGAGGACTATGGAGATGTTCACCATTTTTTTGCCAAGTGGAAATTTTTAAGGACCCTTCCTCTGAATAATTGGGACAATGTTGCCACACATAAGCCAATAATGTAGCAATAGGTTTCATTTTTACAGGCGAGCCCTTTAAATTAGCAGAATATTTAGAAGAAGAAGCGACTAACTCCCTCAATTCCTTCAGATGCTGTGTCTGTTGCTGAGAAAAGTTTCCACCTATACTTATGAAAGTCGAGACCGTGTTTCAGATCCGATGACGTGCAATTTGCTTCAGGCCTGGCGATGCACAGCTCCCATCGAGCTGATAAGATATGGGCATGTCGCAACGTATCCCCCTTAGGGAATCACGTCGGGGTCACCAGAATGCGGTATCTGCCATCCCGCATCTGATGGGCGGATCATGATAGGGAGCGAAGGGAAGAGAAACGACAGGAAGCGAGGTTTCCTCTTGATGTGCGCGCCCCGAATGTCTTGGCACACACTCTTTTATTGTGCTTTTTTACAAGAAAATGATTTAATCAAAGCTCAAGTCAAACATGGTAATCTCATCAGGATGTGTATGTTTACAAAGCTGCATACTGGACAGATTATTTACAATGTGGATAAGCTTATTAACAACCGTCTAGCTCCTTGTCCCTTGTACGTGCCTTGCAAAGGTCACTGAAGAGACAGAAGTTAATGATTACACGTGAATGATACAATGTTGCAAACACATGAATGATACATAGTTGCAATGATACATACAACAAAGAAGTATTGGATTTATAATATAATAAAAGCAATATTTCATAGTAAATTAAACTCTGTTATCAAATCTTAAACATTTTCAAGCTTCTCTTTAATGCATTATTAATTCATATAATATTTTAATTTTCTAATTCAATTTCAAATACTAATATCTACCATAATCTTATGTACTTTTGCAGAATCATTTTTATAAAATTATATCTTATCCCTTATTTCTAAAAAAACACTTGCTTTTTGTCATCTTGTTTAAAGCTTTTATGACTTCTCTTTCCTTTTTCCCTTCCTTTCTTATCTGTTCTGGCTTTTTCACACACACACACCCATCTCTCAAGTTTCACTCTCTTAATCTTCCCTCTCTGTTGTATTTCTCTTTTCTGTTGCTTTCTGACATCGTATCAATTGTTCATCTTAATTTTCTTTTCCTTGATTGCTTTTTTAAGTCCTGAATTCACCATTTCTTCACACACACACCCTTATGCTTTTCTTCCTCCACTAAAAGTATCTGTCCATTAAAGATGACTTCTTCTTCTTCTTCTTGGTCCCAGTCTTCCTGTCGCTGTTATATTTCATGATAGGTAGAAATCACCATTTCTAAAAAGTGGAAAATAGATCCAGAAGAGCCCATGCCTTCCTGTTCCTCTTCTTTCAATTTTTGAAATTCCATTTGTAAATCTTCAAAAGATAATGCCATGTTCCCCTTTTTTTAAAAAAAAACCAACCTAAATATTTTTAGTCTTTCAAGAAGTAGTTCACAAAGATCCCAAAGTCACAAAGCAAACCAAATCAAAACAAACAGTTCCATTTAGCACTTTCTTCTTTCTATGTTTTCTCTTCCTAGGGTAGGATTCAAGTAACACCATTCCAAAGTAATCTTCTAGAAGTCCATAATATCTTTTATTTTTGATCTTATAAGCTCAAAGCAGTCTCCTTCAATACAGTCTTAAAATAAATCTTTACCTCTTCCCTTCCACTTTTAACATTTTTTTTTTAAAGTTTTTAATTCCAATGTCCAGAAATCCTTTATCCCCTTGGCTTAAAATTTCAAATTTACCTTCTATGCCCAAGCAGGTTTTCCAGATTTCCAACTGTTGTTTCTGTGGGAAGGGAGAGTAAAAGGAAGTAACTTTTCCTTTCAGCTTTTTTTTTTTTCCGCTGCTTTTACGATGTTCTTTGAGAGACAATGTACCCTTTGAACATTTCAGTTTTCAGGGTATTTAGAAGTTTCTTATAGTCCCGGTTCAGCCAAAACTTTCATCTTCACCTGCTTCCTCCAGCACAAATCTTACCCGGCTACAGGCTTCTTTGTGGCGGCCATTGCTGACCGCTGCTCCACCGCCTTGGGAAAAAGGCTTTTGCCACCTGAGGAGGGGGTTTGCGATACCCCCAAACCCAAATCTGGATCCCCTTTCTTTTCGGCTGCCTCTACGGGGCAGCCCTATCCTCCGGATCCATTAGGATCGGAGCAACCCCGACAGCGAGCGCAGCAGGAATCGCAGAGGATCGCGAATTCCTGCCATCGCCGAAGCCTTGCAAAACCGCCCAAGTTTTTTTGAAAAGCTACATTATCAGAGATGGTACTTAACTGGTTCAGACCAGTTCTGGCATACCGATAGTGGAAATTTTGACTGGTTCAGAGAACTGGAAAATACCACCTCTGGTTGGTTCCACCTCTCCCCATCTCTCTGGCAACCAGTCTTCACCTGGAAACTCATAAATTAATCAATCAATTAAACAACTGGAAAGCCTGTGGTAGTGAACTGATACCTCCTGAACTTCTGAAAGTAACATTAATTGGTAGGTTTCCCATTTGGCTTTCCTATTCCCCTTCCAGGAGTCCCCACATGCCCTATTTTGGCTCTCAGGTAAGTGCAGGGAGGCTTACTAGGCTCAAAATGGATCACGGGGATGTGTGCCTCTCTGTGGCTCATTTTTGTTCCCAAGATTCTGCAGGAGGCCTAATGCTGCTGATCATTAGGGCAGAGAACTGGTTGTTAAATTATTTGAATCCCACCACTTTACATTAGAGTATGGACTTTCTTTATTAACCTGGAAAGAACTTCCTCTTAAGAAAGGTCACTTGAAGGTTTGCAAATTATTTTCATAAATGTGTGTAGATGCTATAAAGGGAACTGCCTATTCAAAACACATAAACCTTTTTGCTGATCGTAACGTATTGGTCCCAACAGTGTAATCAGATTTTTTTCCCCATCCAAGTATGAAGACATCAAAGAATGAATTGTCTATCACATGATACAGAAATTGCATACTTTATCTTGCCATTAGAATAAAAGCTGAAGACATATATAAATGGGCTGGATCTTGACATGAAAAATATCAGACTGTGGTTCCCAACATCCTCTCTCCCTTAAGAATAATCACTGATTATTGCTGAAAGAACTGAATATACATTATGCATAAATGGACGCCAAGTTGACATCTTACCATCCACCCAATAACCCTGTTTCTTCTACTGCCAATATCCCTGTCCTGTCTCCTATAACCTTCTCCTTCTTCTCCACCTCTCCCCTCCTCCCAAATTAATTCAGCTATAACTTTAATAAATATGTGTTAAATAAATATTAAGTATTGTTATTATATACCAAGTTGACATCTTACCGTCTATCCAATATCCCTGTTTCTTCTCCTGCCAGTATCCCTGTCCTGTCTCCTATAACCTTCTCCCCCTCCTCTTCCTTCTCATCCCAAATTAATTCAGCTACAACTTTAATAAATATATGTATTAAATAAATATGAAGTATTGCTGTTAGATGCCAAGTTGACATCTTACTGTCCATCCAATATCCCTGTTTCTTCTACTGCCAATATCCCTGTCCTGTATTCCCCCCTTCCTTCTCCCAAATTAATTCAGCTACAACTTTAATAAGTAAATGTGTTAAATAAATATTAAGTATTGCTATTATATTTGCATGCATTAACAGAAGAAGAAAAAATCTAAATACATATTGTAGGAAATAATACTTGCTTTGTTATTTTTTTTATCATTTTCATAGATGCCATCTTTTTTTTTAAATGTTTGTGCTAAAGGAACAACTTAGATAGTACTTTATCTAAGTACCAAAATGCATTACTTGTCAAGCAGAACAGGATACATTCGTACCAAAGATGACATGTTAAAGAAACATTTGAGTGAACCCTTGAATTGGAAATGAGTTGTTGTGTTTATCAGGAACTGCAACTGTCACATAGTCTTGTATATTTATGCTTCCAGTGGGAGGCCAGACCATGTGTGTATTCATCACACACACAATTACTACTTCAGTCTCAAAGTTTCATTTAGACCAGTGGTGGAATTCAAAATATTTTACTACCAGTTTGCTGTGCATATCAGCTAAGCTACAAACAAGGGAAATATAGGATAGGAAAGGGTGGGGGCAGGTGCATGTGGCCAATTGCTGACCAGTGCTACCAGATTGCTAGAACTGGGGCAAACCAGCAGCAACATACCAACACTGATTTAAATTCTGTATCTTCATGCCTTCCAAGTTATTCCTGTGTAACTATGATAGAGTGCTTAGCATTCATGAATTGTAGGGCTTATTCTAAATGGAAAAAATGACCCTTTTTAGATGCCCATATGTGGTGGTCTCCCATGGAAAGAATGAGACACAGGCTGGTGTACTCAGGATGGGAGTCCAGAGCGAATTCTAATGCTCTCTTTTATTGAGAATTTTGTACATAGTAAGCATTCACATTGTGGATTAAAATAATTACATATAGTACACAGAATTGTTTACAGTCATCTGAGCTGCTTAAATGTTTCTGGTGTTTGCTTTTAATTTCCTTGCTTTATCTCAGTGATCCTTAGGCAGACATGTATGCATAAGGTCTTAGACTAATCATTACCCAATCCTGAAGTCAAAGTTTATTCCCACATCTCCCCTGTTTTAGTTTTTTGATGATTGCTGATGCCTCGGTAGTTTTCACCATTTGCAACAACAGTTCTCCTTCCGTAGGCTTCACCTGACACATCCCTAAAAGTCCAGGGAGACATTGGATACAACAGCATACACAAAGAGAAAGTATAAAAAGCAATATCACTCCAACAATTAGGTGATGAATCCATGAACCATCTGGCAACCAGGACCAAAGTGCAGACCACACATCCAGTCCCTCGTCCTCCGATTGTAATGGATTCTCATTCAGGGTTTGTTCCATATGCTGTAAAGTAGCTGTAATGTTTGGAGAATAATCAGAGATATACATGCAACAATGCGTATGAATCACAGTGAAACTCCCCCTTGCACAGCCAAAATAGTGTCCACCACATATCTGGTTTTCAGGACAAAGTCAAGGATTTTTCCTTGCTCTTCTTCAAGCAGCTTTAGAGTTTTAATGGTGTCTTTAAACATAGTAACTGTCCAATTGTTTAAATGATGTAAATCTCTATAGTTCATCATGACTCCTAAAGGAGAAATAACTCCCCTTGATATCTGTGTCCAGTAGTCATGATTCAAAACAGAGTTTTCTTCCGTTGCGGAACGCACATTGCGGATATGAGCAGTCCCCAAAGATTTTAAAATGACATGAGATGGGATTACTTTCCCAAAGGTGCAGACTCCTTTCCATCGTGCTGGCATGCGATCATAGGCCATCCGTCCACACAGCAACCATAGATTTGCTCCCAGGAGATGACCAACCGTATTTGGTTCAGCATAGATTAATTGTGCAAAGGATTCCATTAACATAGCCAAATAAGTGGGCGGTGGTGCGTATTTCCCATTTGCACATTTGGGCAGCTGGTTTCCTATTGTGGTGGGACAATATGTGGCATGGATAAATGGACACCCATTTTCATTGATCAAAGATATGATATCAAATTTAGAAATATTATGTACAAAGTAAGTGAGATTTTTAGTTTTCATGTCATCCGGATAAACCCGACTTTCATTGCCAATAATAATAGTTTTGTTAGAAAATGGATATGTTCCCAAGTGAGTCATATTCTCTACTGTCTCATTGTGAGTCCAGCAGATACCCACCACCTCTTGGATTTGGCTTCCAAGATGCAATGTATTTATGTTACTTTTAGTCCAACTGTTAGACCACATCCCTGAACAACCATAGCATTGTCCCTTATACCAGTCACCTTCGGCCAGAGGTACTGCAACCATTGGAAGTCCTGATGTTTTGTGAATTGGCATGTGCATACATATCCAACAATCAGTTTTATTATGAAGGTTTGCTAGCTTCCCCATGTCCTGGATCATCGTGTTTCTTTTCCATTCCCCCAAATCCATCCCCTTGCCCCTTTGGCTGATGATAAGGATGCACACAGTGAACAACTGTCACACACCCAAACAACTGTCCCCTCATCTTCAACAGCAGCGTATCCTTGGCCCCAAGTTATCAGCGGGACAGGTCCTTTCCACATTGGATCTGGTAGTCTCTTATACCGAACTTTTGGTCTTGGTGTACCTGCAGAAGGGGGGGAAGCAAAATGCCTACTGGCTGCCGTAGCAGTGGGAGATCCTGTCATGTTTAAAAATTTTAAAGTGTATAAGGTAATATTAAGAATGTTTTGTATGTAAGGCAAGCCATATCCATCCACTTCCCCCGTTTTTGTTTTTGTGTGAAGGAGTGCTTGTTTTAGCGTCTCATGAGGTCATTCCACAATGGCCTGACCAGTGCAATTGTAGGGAATGCCAAATTTATGTATAATTTACCACCAATGACAAAATTCCGCAAAGGCGGTGCTAATGTAAGCAGGGCCATTATCGGTTTTGATCTCCATTGGTCGCCCCACATGTGTGAAGGTACGGAGGCAATGGCTGACTACACGTTTTGTAGCCTCTCCTCGTTGAGGTGTTGCCATAATAAATCCTGAATAGGTATCAACAGTGACATGCAGATGGTGCCATGGTTTGAAGGGAGGGTGTTGTGTGACATCCATCTGCCATAGTTGACAAGCAGATGTCCCCTAAGGATTTACTCCTTGAGGAAGAGCAGTGGATTGAGAATTGCAACTAGGACATTGTTGAATAATAGCTGAAGCTTCTGCAGTAATGAGACCAAATTGTTTACAAAGAGCTTTGGCATTTTGATGAAAATAGCTATGTGAGTCCCATGGAGTAACAGGAGAAAGCAAGAGACAGGACATGGCCGAGGCCGTTGCGTCAGCCATGTCATTCCCTTCCTGCAGCTCCCCGGGAAGTGGCTGGTGGCTGCGAATGTGTGCGATATGTAGAGAATGTGTGCGAGAATGAAGACAGCTTTGCAGAGCTAGAAACAAACTCATAAGATTAGCATCAACAAATGGAGAAAGATAAGCAAATTCAATGTTAAATATCAATTGATAAACATAACGAGAATCCACAATAAGATTTAGCGGTTCTTGTGCAAATTCCTGTAAGGCCAAAATAGCAGCAGCTAATTCAGCCCTTTGTGCTGATGGCTGAGGAGGGCTAATTTTTGTTTTCCATACCCCTTCCTGTCTCCATGCACAAGCGCCGTAGGTCTTACCACCGTCCGCATAAACGGTCATTCCCCCAACTGGCTGCTTAGCAATAACTGAATTAAAATTTACAGATATGTTTCGAAGCAACTGGAAACGAGGGTCACTGGGGGTGTGGCAAGAAATCTTCCCTGGCCAATTTTCAAGAGCAATTTGCAATTCAATGGATTGACTATACCAAGTTTTCCACAGAGTGAGGGAGATAGGTAAAAATAACTGAACTAGATCTATGCCATATAAATGCAAACTGCGATTTCGGCCTTTGATAAGTAACTCACTATAAAGCATTGCCATAGTAGAAACTGTTTTTCAGGGGAGTATTTTGTAAATGTAACCATTCAATGATATAAACCTGCGCTTCATGTAATTGAAATAAAGCTGCAGTAGGCAAGGCTGGAGTTTGTAAAATTGCCAAAGCAAACGGAGTATCAGGAATGCATCAATCATTTAATTTTTCCATTATCCAATAACAATTTTTGTGCGAAATTGTGACAGCAAATCTCTACCTCACAAGTTTATATGCAGGGGCAACACAAGAGGTTGAATCCTTGCAGTCTCACCAGTTTCTCTATGCAATGCCTTCAACCAACATACACTACTTCTTGCAAACTGCATACCACCCACTCCATGAACAGTCAGAGTCCTCAAGCGCCCATTCATTTGGCCATTCCTTTTGGCGTATCACAGAGACATCTGCTCTGGAATCTATAAGGCCAGAAAATGATTTTCCCTGAATTAAAATTGTCATTTTTGGTTGGTCTGTAGTCAAATTTTTTGTCAGCACTAGCAATTCTGCAGCAACTGGAGAACTGGCCATTTCAGTGGACCCAAAACCACCAGTTCGTGGGATCCCAATTAAAGGATTTATAGGGATGTATGGAAGCAATAATAACTGGGCAATAGAGTCACCGGCCATTAATGATGCAGGAGTATCAGTGTGCAATTGTATCTTAATAACCCCTTTATAATCTTGATCAATAACTCCTGGAATAACAAAAAACGCTTTTTCTGATGCAGAGGACATGGGAAGTACTAATCCCACTGTTTTTTCTGGCAGTGGCCCATGCAAATGAGTGTCCTCAATATACACTCTATTAGGAAAGGTCACATTAATTGAGTTCAACATTTTTAAACCCAAACCTGCACTCCCGGTAATTGCAGGTGATTCTTTTGTGACAGCCTTGGGAGCGGGGCTAGCTGCACACCCCAAATTTAGTTTCCCGGATTTTGGTTCTGATCAGAGCAACATTGATTTGTCCAATGAAATCTTTTTTTTGCATTTTGGACAGACCGATTTTGGATGGACGTCCTTAATTTTGTTTTTGTTAAATGCCATTCCCCCCCAGGGGCACGGCACTGGGCTTTAAAATGACCAGGCTTTCCACAATTAAAACAATTCCCTGTAGGTTTCATCCCTTTTTGCAATGCCATAGCCAAAGTCTCCATGTTGTAAGCCTGGGAACCCACCACTGCAAATGCCTTTAACAGATCAGCCAGAGTAACCTCACCTCTAGCCATCAAGAGCTGTAAGATATGCTTGCAGTCAGCATTTGCATTTTCAACTGCCAATTTCAGCAAAAGTTCTTTTGCAGCTTCCTCATTAGAGATTTGCCTGGTAATAGCCAATTGTAGCCTTTCCACAAAATCATTATAAGACTCAGATGCTGTTTGCTTAATTTGAGAAAAAGACCGTGCTGGGGTTCCCACATCCTGGATGCGGGACAACGCCCCAAGGACAGCTGCCATAACCACTGGAAATACGTGATCAGGCAAATTAGCAGCTTGATCATCAGTGGATTCAAACAAGCCTGCCCCATAGATTTGGTCTGGCATATACAGCCCCCCCAAATTCCTTCCCCTAGTGATAGCTTCCCTTTGGTATTCTGAGTCAAAGACCACATACTGAGTAGAGCTCAATATCATTCTCATTAAATCTTTCCAGTCACTAGGAATCATGCGTGAGATAGCCAAACTTGTCAGGAGCCCCTTTGTAAAAGGACTTTGAATACCATAATCTTTAACTGCTTTTTTAATTTCCCTAAGAACTGCTCAAGGGATCGGAACCCGTTCAGTCTGCAGATTGCCTTGAGCATCCACTTGCCTATTGTCTGGAAACAAATTCATCTGGGGGATCTCATCAGGCTCTAATTTCCCCTCATTGAAAGTCTGATGCATCATTACTTGAACTTTTCCCATTTTTGGTTGGATTTTATCATCCACAGGCATAGGCGCTGTTGGAAATGATAAAGCACCCTCCAGTTTTGGGGTAGGAGGGTGCAATACAATTCCTTTATAAGGAGGAGGTTCCACTAAAGTTTTTAAAAGAGGTTGTTGCTGGGTCTCTAAAGCAGTCATAACAATCTTCCAAAATATCAAAATTTCAGCTGTTGCCTGTGGCTCTTCATGAAGGATAGTTCCAATTCTCCTCCATGTATCTAACTTTAAAGAGCTTTTCTCTGGATACCAGGGACATTGCCGCCAGATCTCTTGCAGCAGCTCTCTCACATTATCTTTTGAAAGAATTATTTGCTCCCCCCCCCAGAGGGTTTAAAGATAAAGAAGTTTGTCCTGACTAACTTCAGCAGCTCACTAACATGCCGTTCCTGTGGCTGAGAGAGTTTTCCCCCCATGTTCCCTGAAAAAATCCTATTGTCCAGCAATAGTTAAGTACGTACTTTACCTATTCCAGGCGAGGAAACACAGAGGTCCGGACACGTACCACCTGCAGTGGATCACATCGGGGTCACCACTTGTGGTGGTCTCCCATGGAAAGAATGAGACACAGGCTGGTGTACTCGGGATGGGAGTCCAGAGCAAATTCTAGTGCTCCCTTTTATTGAGAATTTTGTACATAGTAAGCATTCACATTGTGGATTACAATCATTACATATAGTACACAGAATTGTTTACAGTCATCTGAGCTGCTTAAATGTTTCTGATGTTTGCTTTTAATTTCCTTGCTTTATCTCAGTGATCCTTAGGCAGACATATATGCATAAGGTCTTAGACTAATCATTACCCAATACTGAAGTCAAAGTTTATTCCCACACCCATACTTTTTGTTAGGGATAACATTGTTTACCCTGACTGGTTTAGGTAAATAATAATATGTTATCATAGTTTATATGTAAAGTTGTCTGCAACTTTAACTATGGGAAAGTAATTAAGGGAGTGGTTGTGAAAGCACTTTAAAAGAAGCAAGACTGCAGCTTGCTCTCTCTCTGGCTTTGATGATCCCTGATTACTGCTTGGAATCAAGACTGCATTGCTCGAACGGGAGAGATAAACAAAGGACTGATTTGTAAGTGAACTGACATAGGATATTCTACACGGACTTTGCTAACTGAATATCCCTGAATGGACTGACTAAATGATACATGACTATTGGACTGTTATTTTGACTATGCTATGAACTCATAATGGAATAAACCATATTTTTGATAGCACAAGCATATCTGTTATTTTTACTGCATGTTAATAAACATACAAGCTTAGCTCACTCATTTAACTGTGTGCCTATCTGACTAACGCTGCACATTCTGTTTAGCTTGTCTCCCTAACCCTGGTTGGGGAACCCAGGTTTAACACTTTTAATAACATCTTTTAGTTTTAGTCTCCTCTGTAGGTTAATTGGGTAATTTATATGACTTTACATTTTGAGCAACATTTTGAGTTTTTTTATTATTGATTTACAATTCTACATCTCCTAAGGAGTTTAGAAATTCTTTCTACACATTCACAAATGAAAAAAAAAGAGAGAGAGAGAGAGGGAAACTTTTATCCTCATAATAATCTTGCAGAAATAAATTGGGTAGAACAAAAAAAAAACACCCACAAGGATTTCAGCTTGAAAGTGGTCCTATGATTCAAATAAAATCTCCACTGAACTATGGTAATTACAATATCAGATACATTATTATTTTTCTCTATAAACTATTCTGTGCCATTTTTATGCTGTATCTCCAAATGCTTTTACTATAGAACTAAATGCATTTGCTTTGCCTTCTCCCTCATTTGATTTTTTTTTTAAATTATAAAAATGCTTTTGAGGCCCTTTATGAAAATGTTTGCAAAGTTTGGATACAAGTTTCTCGAGGAGGAAAGTGTTGAAAGCAAGCTCCATCCAATTGTATGTTCTTTATGATGTCACAAAGGCATTTGTAAAACAAACAAAAAGGTTTGGGAGATGATGGTTCTTTTGGGATCATTCTGTGGCTATCTCTGTTTAGAAAAGGTCTTTATGAAAGCAGAACCAAAGAAACTTCTCAGTCAATCCTAAACCTTTAGTTTAGATCTGTGTTTTCTTTCTAAAAATGGCTTGGAATAACCTTCTTGCAAAGTAAAAGGCTCAACTCTGAGATCTGACCATTATACAAATATTTAGAACATGATTTAGAACAGGGATCTCCAACCTTTTGAACCTCAGGGATCACCAAATTCATAATTTTAAATCCCAGGGACTACTAATCAGTTCTGTGGGCATGGCCTAATTTGTGGGTGTGGCTTGGTGGTCATGTGACTGGCTGGGCAGGGCTTGTATGTAAATATTATAAATATTTTTATATATGTATTGAATTTTTTACCCAAAATCAGGCAAAGCAGGCAGGCAGATTGAGTTGCTCACAGAATCATTCAGTGATCTATCTGTCTGCCATCGGCTAGCTCAGTCTGTCACATAAAATTTGCTTGATGTGAATAATAGAAACTTCCATCCTAAGGGAGGTTCGGTGGTGCTTAAAAGCACAGCCAAAGATCTAAAGACTAGCTAGAAAGCAAGAAATCAAACCATTTCCTGCTTCCTAGCTAATCTAAATCTCCCGGCACAGCAGAACAGATGATGGTCGGAAAAAGGAAAAATAGCAGCTTAGGAGGCAAGTTTGCTGGGTAAGGAGTGAGTGGGCGGGGAGGGTTCCTGTGCGCCATGTGGGTGATGCCGCCTTCTGTTTCTGCACAGCCTGGATTAACTGCTTTTTTGGGGGGGTGCTCTGGGGGTGAGATTTCTCTGCAGCCCACCACGGCCCACAAGTTGGCGACTGCTGATTTAGAACCTAGAAGAAGAGGATTGGAAGGGATCTTGGAGGTCTTCTAGTGCAACCACCTACCCATGGAAGGAGATCTTATACCCTTCCAAACTTTCTTGTGGCTTGATAGATAGATATACTTAATGATAGAAAGAAAAAAAAACACACAACAGAATAATAGAGTTGGAAGGGAGCCTGGAGGTCTTCCAGTCCAATTCTCCATCCAAGCAAACAGGCTCAAGGAAGCCGACCTGCCCCCGAGAATGAAATATTTTTGGGGAAAATTAAAAGATACAATACTACCCCAAAGTAGAAATGGTGAAAATTTTTAACAAAGGCAGAAAGCTGCCCCAGTCTTCCTGCCATAAGAAAACAGCTTCAAACTGGAGAAGGCGGAGCTTCGTTTCGGCGATACAGCTGCGATCTTTGGGCTCTGAGATTGCAGCCGATATTTTCGCCCCTGGTTGGTCCCAACGGACCTAAACCGTCCCGTAGAGATGGGGATTGAGAAGGGTACTGTCCTGGGATCCCAGAGATATCGCAAAGTCTCTGGTTTGATCCAGGAGAAGCCCTTTTGCTGGCGGCGGAGAGGCAGCCCCCAAAGCTACTGAAGTCGGGACAGCTCTGGAAAGAAAGTGGCTGGAAAGAAGTGTGTCAGCTGGGTGAGAAACTCCTTTTGTGTTGTAAATTCGCTGAGGTTTGAAAGGGCATCCTGAACAAAGAAGAAACCTGTGAGACTTTTTTTTTTTTTGACCAAAACTGTTTGAGCGGCGTTTTTTAAAGTGATGTCAAATTGAGGCTTGGATTTTTTTTTTTCTTACTTTTTTTCTGGTGACTTAAGTGTGACTTTGTAGGTAACTGGATTGAATTTTCTCTTATATATATTTTTATGCTCCTTTTGATTTTCTATTTTTCTCTAGGACAGAGGCTCCCTTTAGCTATTTTCTTTTTCTTTTTTTTTTTTGTATACATTATTCCTTTTCTCTGGCTGGGAGGGGGGGGGAGAGCATTAAGAAACTTTGCAACACTGCCAATTAGAGGCTTGAAAATACTTTATTTGAATTGGAAAGAATTGTAAGAAGACTCCTTCTCAGGGACATTTCAATGTGATAAGATAGAGGGAGAGCACAGCAAAATATTATTACAGGTGTTTTCCTGGACTCTTATCAATATTTCAACACTTGAGGCTTAGCTTTGAAGCTGCTGGAAAAGAGAGTCATAATAAGAGCCTTGGATAAATAAATAAAGTGCAGTGTGCTCATATATATATATATATATATGTTTTCTTAAGTTTTCGTGGGTACTTACATGTCTGGCATTCAGCTTTGTTCGGGTATTTTCCCACGTTTATTGGGACTTCTTTGCTTTTTCTATCTATGTTTTTGGACCACTTTGTTTTTCTTTTTTGATTATTGAGATTAAAGTGTGAAGAACCTGAAGGAATTTCTTTTTTTCTTTTTTTTCTTTTGCTTTTTTTTTTTGCTCTTAATCAATAACATTATTTTTGGGTTTGTTTGTTTTTTTCCTTTCTATTTTTCTTTTTTTATGGTGGACTACTTTGTAATTGGATAAGGGTCAAGAAGAACCTGAAGATTTTTCTTCTTTCTTCTTTCTTTTTTCCTTTTTCTTCTTTGGTTTTGGGTCTTTTACTGTTGGATTTTTCCATTTTGGATTATAATTGACTACTCTACCAGTTGGATTAAAAGTCAAAATGAATTTGAAGCTTTGGAGGCATTAAAATGAGCAGGAAACCAATACCAGTTGGCATTTCTACTTCTACCTCTGCTTCCCCATCAGCTGGAGGACAACGTTTAATTCAGACAATGTTGAAGCAAAATAAAGAACAAGAAATAGTAACTTTACAGATGATTATGCAAGGAATCCAAGATCTCAAGATAAAAGCAGACATCATTGAACAAAGAATAGAGAAGACTGATGAAAAAGTGGAAAATATTAAATAAATGATGGGGAAGGATGAGGAGAGATTCCAAAAAATTGAGGAGGAAGGGAAAAAAAAGAGAGGAGAAGATTGGAAATATTGACAGTAGATTAACAGTGGTTGAACAAGAAAAAAATGGGATGTTGAGGTGGGAGATGGAAAGGTCAGAATTTTATCTCAGATTTCAAAATATAGAAGAGGAAAAAGGACAAAATTTGGCTGTGATAATGATAGAAATTTTGGCAGATGCTTTGGAAATTACAGAGGAAAAGATGATGGGTGGAGTAGATGAGGTATATCGAGTTTATACAAGATATGCAATGAGAAATAAATTACCAAAGGAAGTTCATATTAGATTTACCAAAAAATCCATCAAATCACAAATGTTACAAGTGGTAAGAGAGAAAACATTGAAATACAAAGGTAAAGAGGTTGTGGTTTTAAAACAAATACCCAGAAGAGTGAGAGAGATGAGAAGAGAATATCAATTTCTGACCAAAATGCTATTGGAAAATGAAGTGAATTATAGATGGCTGATTCCAGAAGGATTAATGTTTACGTGGCAAGAGCAGAGACATAGAATTGATTCAATTGATAAAGCAGAACTTTTCCATGCAGAATTTTTTGGAAGAAGAAGAGAGGAGGCAGAGAAAGAGGTCTCATTAATTGAGTTTCAAGAGGAACAACTGGAGATTGAAAAAGAGAAAGGAGCTGTAGGTAGACAGGTGGACAGTAAAGAACAGCATGAAGTGAGATCCACAAGAGCTGTTAGACCTAAATATAAAGCATAATCATGGAAGAAAGAAAACTGATTACAATGAATATAAATGGACTTAATTCAGCTGTTAAAAGAAGGAAAACTTTTCATAAATTAGAGAAATTAAAATTTGATATAATTTGTCTACAAGAAGTTCATATTAAAAAATAACATGAACAATGGTTAATACAGCCAAAATTGGGGAAAATATTTACTTCTTTGACTCAATGTAAGAAAAGAGGAGTGGTTCTATACATTAAAGAGGCTATCCCAGCAAAACTGATCTACACTGATGAAGATGGAAGAGTATTAATGGTGGAAATAATGGACAATAATATAAAAATAATCTTGATTGCAATTTATACTCCGAATGAAAAACAAGAAGAGTTTTATAAAAAGCTACACATGAAAATAACTGGACTGGACTATGTTAATATAATTATGATGGGAGACTTTAATGGAATTGTGGACAATAAATTGGACTATATAGCAACAACAACCAAGCAAAATAGAAAGGCTCTCCCTAAATCTTTTTTTAAAATGACAGACGAGCTATCTTTAAAAGATATTTGAAGACAAAGAAATGTTAAAACTAAACAATATACTTTTTATTCAGATAGACATTTATCATGGTCCAGATTAGATATGATTTGGATATCAACAGAATTAATATCCAATATTCAAGAAACAAATATTGAAACAAGTACTTGGGCAGACCATAGCCCAATGACAATTAAATGGAAGGGACAAAAAAAAAGATCGGGATGGACATTAAATAATACTATTTTAAAGGAGACAGATTTTATACAATGGATGGAGAAGGAATTGGCTTTTTTTTCAGAGAAAATAAAAAAGAAGATACTTCAACGCAGAATGTTTGGGATACAATGAAGGCATATGCTAGAGGTTTGATAATAGATTATACAAGAAAAAAGAATATTAGGAAAAGGCAAGCTTCAAAGGCCTTGGAAGATGAGTATAAAAGACTTGAAAAAGAATTACAGAAAATGCCACAGAAAAAAGATATTAAATTGAAGCTGGATGTAATTAAACATAAAATGGAATTAATAGAGAAAGAAGAATTGGCACAGAAAATCAGAAATTCTAAACAGAATTACTTTGAAGATGCGAATAAACCAGGTAGATGGCTAGCATATAAATTGAGAAAGGAGAAGGAATCAAGAAAAATATTGAAGTTAAGATGATCAAGGCCAAGTTTGTTATGGTAATAAGGAGAAAAAGGAAATTATTCGAGATTTTTATGGGCAACTATATAAACAAGAGAATATTGATGAGGAAAAAGTCAAACAATATTTACAGAATGCTAATTTACCGAAGATACCTAAAGAGACTGAAGAAATGTTAGAAAGCAATATAACAATGATGGAATTAAATGAAGCATTTAAGAGACAAAACAGTGGGAAAGCACCAGGTCCAGATGGGCTTCCGGCAGAATTCTATAAAACATTTCAAGAATCATTGAGTATCCCATTGTTAGAAGTCATGAATGAAGTTATGTTAAAGAAGATGATACCCAAAACATGGTCAGAGGCTTATATCACACTTATTCCAAAAGAAGAGGCTGACCCACTGCAAATTAAGAACTATAGACCTATCTCCTTATTGAATGCAGACTATAAAATCTTTGCTTCAATTTTTTTCAATTAAAAAATATTTAAATAATTGTATTCACCCAGATCAAAATGGATTTCTGCCAAAGAGACAAATCAGAGACAATATGAGAATAATCTTGGATACTTTGGAATACTATGAGGCTCATCCTGAAAAGCAAATGGCTTTGATATTTTTAGATGCTCAAAAGGCATTTGACAACGTGAACTGGAGATTTATGTAATTACTATTGGAACAGATGGGTTTTTGCTAAAAAAATTATTCAAGCAATCGAAGCCATATATAATAAACAGACAGCAAAGGTAATGATGGAGGGGTAACTTTCAGATTTTATTAATATAAGAAAAGGCACAAGACAAGGGTGTCCCCTATCTCCTTTGCTATTTATGTTGACCTTGGAAGTGTTGAATAAAAATATTAAGGATGATAAAAGCATAAAAGGAATGAAAATTAAGAAGGAAGAATTTAAACTACAAGCTTTTGCTGATAATTTAGCTTTTATTCTGGAAGACCCGTTAGAAACAGCTCCAAGGTTATTGGAAAAGATAGAGACATATGGTGAGATGGCTGGTTTGAAAATAAATAAAGATAAAACAAAGATTTTGACAAAGAACATGCTATTGAGACAAAGAGAAGAACTGGCAGATCGTTTGAAAATCCAAATTACAAATAAAGTTAAGTTTCTGGGGATATATTTGACAGCAAGATGTAGCACATTAAAAGAGAATAATTATATTAAACTCAAACAACAGATAGCTACACATTTGAAGAAGTGGGAAAACTTGCAATTGTCATTAATAGGGAGAATTTCAACAATCAAGATGAATATTTTACCCAGAATTTTATTTTTGTTCCAAACAATACCAATTAGGCTTGGAAAAGACTATTTTGAAGATTTAAATAAAATCATGTTGAAGTTTATATGGCAAGGTAAAAAAGCGAGAATAAAGCTAAAACTTTTGCAAGACGCAAGAATTAGAGGAGGTTTTGGCCTGCCTAATTGGGAATTGTATTATCAAGCTGCAAGTTTGATGTGGGTCAAAGAATGGATAACATTAAGAAAGCATAGGTTGTTGACATTAGAAGGGCATGATTTACTGTTGGGCTGGCATGCTTTTTTATGGTATAAGGGAACTAAAACACAGGGTTATTTTAGAAGACATTATATACGGGAGTCTTTGTGGTTAAACTGGGAGAAGATAAAAAGACAATGTTATTTGAAAATTCCAGTTTGGTTATCGACTATTGAAGCATTTTCCTATCCTATAATTTATAAGAAGGAATAAACAGTTAGATATGGGGAACTCTTGGATGAAAAGGGTAAACTTAAATCAATCCAAAACTTAAAGGAACAAGGTATAAGGATGAATTGGTTTTCATATGCGCAAAAACATTCAAGGTATGATGAAGATTCTAAAACGGAGGGATTCTATGATAAGCAGACTGATTTAGATAAGATCTTGATGGGTATTGATGAGAAGGTGATTAAAAAAATATATGGTTATTTACTGGGAATGAAATTAGAGGAAGAACAAGTCAAAGAAACTATGATTGTTTGGGGGAAGAATTTTGGATATGGGATTGATCTAGAGAAATGGCAGAAATTGTGGTCTCAAAATTATAAAATGACAATGTCAACAGCATATAAAGAAAACTTGTATAAGATGTTTTACAGGTGGCATTTTCCCCCGACAAGAATAGCAAGAATGTTTAAGAACAAATCTGAAAAATGCTGGAAAAGTCATCAGATACCCGGCTCGTATTACCATATGTGGTGGACTTGTGAGGACACTAGAAAATATTGGACTATAATTCGCATGTGGTTGGAAAAAATGACAAAGAAACACATAGACTTAAAACCAGAGATTTTCTTATTGGGAATTTTACCTGATATATATAGTAAAGATTTGAAGTACCTGATTGTAAATGTATTAACAGTGGCTAGGATTGTATTTGCTAAAAATTGGAAGAATGAGAAAATACCATTACAGGAAGAAATTATTAAGAAAATATTGGAATGTGCTGAGATGAGTGGATTGACATTTGAAATTAGAGAGCAAGAGGATAAACAATTTTATGAAATTTGGGATCTTTTTTATCAATGGCTAGATGATAAAATACGATAATAGAATATTTAGAATGCTAGACAGTAAGGAATATCTTTATTTTGCTATTATTTTGTTATTTGACATTATATTTATGAAGGGTTTTTTTTAGAATTGATTTGATATGATTATATGATTTGTTATAGAATAAACTGGTTTAAAGTATTGTTAGCTCATAAAGCATGAATGATTAAAAATATAGTCAAAAACTTCTTTTTTTAGTGATATTAGGATATATAAGTTTGGATTGACAGTATGAGTTATTATGTAACATAATTGTAATTGAGACTACAGAATGAATGCACAAAAATGATGAACCAACTGACACACTGGATGTACATATGAGAGTTGATGTTTTTATGTTTTGTTTGTCTTGTTTGTTTGTAGAAAATTAATAAAATCTTTTTCAAAAAAAAAGAAAAAAAAACAGCTTCAAACTAAGAAGCATAAACTTTAGGTGTGCAGATTTTGTATCCATTCAGAAAGACTGGGACAATCCATAAACAAAACAACTTCAGTCACAGGTCCAGTTGCTGGGATTAAGAATTTATATTCCCCCACTCAAATTCTAAGGTCAGGACACCTTTAGGATATAACAGGATTAACCCATCACGATTGAAATAATAAAAATCACAAGGCTCACTACATTACATAACCCCTGGAACATCTCAATCACATTATCCCAGAAACCTATAAAGATCCATCCACTCACTCAGCCATTTTGTCAGCCATCCCAGAAACATGCTGCTGCCACTGAAATTTCTGGAAACCAAATAGACTTTCTTTCCAGCCAACCAGCCAGGCCTCTATTTCATTTCCAGAGTCTTTCTTCTGGTTTAGAACTGAACCAATTTTTTCTTCCTACAAGATCCTATATCATTTCAGACAAATGGTTGTACCAGTTTCTTCTTAAAAACCTCCAATAATGGAGCACCCACAATTTTTTGCATCCAGAATTTCTTCAGAATAGTTTTGCTGATACAGTCATTTCCCCAAAGAAATATTGGCCTTGGATAGGCATGGTGGCAAACCTAACTATTTGAATTTGGTTGCATAATTCTGCAGAGCAGTCCAAGCTTGCTTAAGCCCATGGCAATATCTCATTTTAAATATGTTTAACTTTCTGGTGGGTTATGGCTTAGTTTTTGAAGAAGACAGAATATTCTAGCAAGGATATAACATTCTACTTCAATAGAAACCTCTTTTGAGTCTTGTCACTAGCATTTTTATTTTTTTTTGCCTATGAATCAGAGTATGATTACTGGTTAGCTAAAGAAATTATCTGCAAATTTTCTCTCTGGCAAATAGCTTTCATTATCTTATGGCACTGTTGGAGTCTGGCCGGAAAATATTCTTTTTTCCCCCCTCCCTGGACTCAATGAGTGAATTCTGCCAATCATCAAGGGAAATAATCCAAAACCATTTCCATTCTCGGACTTTTCAATAAATATATGATTGGTTATTTGGCACACCTATTCAGGTGCAATTCTCAGATGACCTGGTATTTACCACTACATTTACAAGCTGCACTTCTTCAGAAAGGACATGAGCTAATAGAGGTCTCTCTTTGGAAAAGTCAGACGAATTAACTCAATTGTCACCAGTGTTTTCACAGAAAGGTAAATAGCAAAAGAACTGCTTGCTACCAAATCACCCCAGCCGAGTATACCAAACCTTGTGAAGCTTCTCCAGCCCATGAAGAAGGCTACAGAAACCTGTTGATTCAATAAAACTAAGCAAATCATATAGGTAATAGTTTCAAACTAAATCTCAGCAATGTATGTGTGATAGAGAGTAAGAAGCAATGATCCAACATTTCCCCCTCAACAAAATATTATTTCTTAATTCTGTGACAAGAAAATTTTACATTGGTCAGTGGGATTTATCTCCAAGGAAAGGTTCTTGAGGTTCCCCCCTTTCAAATCCCAGGATATCAATCCAATTTCAACCTTAGACCATATATCAGTTTTAGGACCATCTCTGCTGCAGATGTCACAGTGAGTGAATGAAGTAATCTCTATGGACCTCTTTGTTTTTTTGAAAGAATATTAGCTTTTTACTTGGAAGATGATCTTCATAGGTCCCTGTTGAATGGGAGGAGGGGTTAGACATCACCAACATAATTTGCAACATCTACAAATGAGACTCACCCCCAAGAGGGTGCAAAACAAATATATATATATAATATATTTTAAGGTAGATCAAAATGAATGGTCTCCCCTGCAAGTTTGTGAAGCGGCTTGTTATCCTGATCTGTAAGAGATTTGCTAACCCAACTAAACTCTGGCAGTTATAATATTGCTTTCATATAGGGTTTTTTGTTTTTGTTTTTGTACAAAGATCAACAAGATGGAGAATGAAATATAGGTAGCAGGTGTTGCAACCAACTATATTGTTGCACTGAGAAATTGCCCTTTGATCCAAGAGAAACAACATACAATATGTGCAGCCTCTCTCAATATCTGCTCCGGGAGGCTGGAAGAAGCATGTTCTTTGTTAACCCTTCTAAATCTACTTGGACATTTTCCACCATATCTGTTTATTAAAATGCAAAAAAAAAAATAAATCCTGATCTCTCAATGCTTTGTGCCTTTTAACATCCCTATATTAGGGAAGGTGAATATTTTTGGCACTGAGTGCCCAAAGTGGAACACACATTCATGTGCATCAGAGGTGGTGTTCAGCAGGTTCTGCCAAGTTCTGGAGAACTGGTAGCAGAAATTTTGAGTAGTTTGGAGAACCAGCAAATATCACCTCTGACTGCAGATTTTACAGTATCCTTCCCTGCCATGCCCCCAAACTATGCCTACAGAACTGGTAGTAAAAAAAAAAAAAAAAAGGAACCCCACCACTGATGTGCATGCGTGCTGGAATGCCAGAAACCCAAAAATCAGCTGTCTGATACCTATTTTTTTTGTTTGTTTGTTTTTTGGGGGGGCGTTTTTGGGACCATTTTCAGGCTGTTTTGGGCCCCAAAACGGCCCCAAAAATGGTTTTTTGTTTTACCATTTTGAGGGTCATATTTGGCTGTTGTTTTGGCCATTTTTAGGGCTATTTTCAGGCTGTTTTTCAAGCATTTTCAGACCATCTTTCAGCCTTTTCCAGGCTGTTTTTTGGACTGTTTTTTAGGTCCATTTTCAGGCTGTTTGGGGGGGCATTTTCAGGCTGTTTTCTGGCACTCCAGCACCCACGAAGACCAGCTGGCACCAGAAAGAGTAGCTGGTGATGGCTCACATGGCCACAGAGAGGGTTCTGTGTGCCACCTCTGGCATGAATGCTATAGGTTCGCCATCTCAGCCCTATACTATTCCAGACAAGTGGCAGTCTAGTTTCTTCTTAAAGGCTTCCAGTGATGAAGCACTTACAACTTCTGAAGGCAAGACATTCCACTGGTTAATTGTTATCACTGTTAGGAAATTTTCCTTAGTTCTAGATCAGTTTTCTCCTTGATTAGTTGTCATCTATTATTTCTTCTCTTGCCTTCTGGTGCTTTGGAGAGGGAAAAAAAATGGATAGAAACTTTTAGATCAGTTCCTTGATCATCAGTGTTCTCAAGAGCCAAAAATCAAGGTAGAGATTTCTCCCGTGCTACCTTCTCATTCTATCTTCTACCCCAAAATCTGGTGGTGCTTCCATAGTTTTCAATCCATGTGACTCAGAGAGAAAGACTGAGAGTGCAAAACACTAATGGCAATTAACATTTTGGCTGGAGGAACTTTTTGCCTACAGAAATAGACTGCAGTTGAAGGGGGCCAATGGAAAATTCCCTTTTCCAAAGAAATGTTATGAAATATTTGCTATATCAAGGGCCATGGTGGCACAGTGGTTAGAATGCTCTACTGCAGTTTACTTCTGCTGCCTGCCGGCTTCCTGCAGTTTGATAGTTTGAATCTCACCAGGCTCAAGGTTGACTCAGCCTTCCATCTTTTTGAGGTTGATAAAATGAGGACTCAGATTGTTGGGGGCAATAGGCTGACTCTGTACACTGCTTAGAGAAGGCTGTAAAAGCACTGTGAAATGGTATATAAGTCTAAGGGCTATTGTTATTGCTATCTTTCAACATTTCTTAGTAATTTTCTCCATATTGGAGAGTCTATTCTTAAAAAAAAAAAAAAAAAAAAAAAACCTATGTTGCAGTCCATGACTATCACTGCCAGGAGCCGCATTTGATGTTGATGTTGAGTTAGCATGAATTTCCATCTATCTTTCTAATATAGAGGTGAAGGTGGAGATAGTGTCGAAATATATGACAATCCAAACTAAAAATTTACATTTTAAATAGCTATTTAGGTAATATTATCAACTCTGCATATTTCACACACTTGACAAAATATTAAAATCCTCTTTATTTTTTTTATTTTTTTAAAAAAAACACCTATGCAATTTGTAGAAGTAGGGACATAAAAATATTCCTAGGTGTTAGTCTGAGTGTTTATCAGAGTTACAGCAGAAGACAAAAATGATGAAAAATAGTCTTAACAGCGGCATTTGCAGAACAACAAGCTCATACACCAATTCAAGTAAAATGATCCTGCCAATATCCCCCCCTCCAACACTGTTGATGTATATTTTTTTCCCCTTTTCATCTGCAAGAATGTAATTTTTGTTATAGCTATGTAAGAAGATCCATATAACATTATATATGGGAGCAATTATCACTTAAATTGGATTTCTTTTTTCTCCAATCTATATAACCCTACTTACTTCATTTAATTGTAAGACTATATGATTTTTGGCCCTTGGGATATGGAAACAAGTAATATTCACAAAAGTTGTATTTGTATGTAGGCAACAAGAGTAATCAACAACTTTCATTATGTGAATAAATGTGGTTATGTTGTATTTCTTGTGTACTCTACTAGCCATTTAAAAATATCTAAAAAAAAAAAGCAACCAGAGAAATGTTTGGCACCAACAGAAACTAACTGATATGCATATTCCAAAACATTTAACATATAGGGCAGAGGTTGGCAATCTTAAACACTCAAAGAGCCATTTGGACCCATTTCCCACAGGGAAAAAAAAACCCACCAAGAGCCACAAAACCCTTCCTATGCTTGACTATTTCCTGAGCAGCCACAAAACTACCATATGTAGTTGAATCAAACATTCTGTTTTCTTCTGAAAATTATTTTCTTGGATTTATCCATGGTTGGCCTACCGGGTTTGAAAAGTTCAATAAATCATGTGCCAGAGGGTGTTGCACATTGGTGGTTGTGATACATATTTTGTATGGCAGGAAGCTGCAGCAGAGGGATAAAGATCCACATGTGGCTCCAGAGCCATTGGTTGCTGAACCCTAATAGAGGGGGTTGCCCATTACAAATATAGATAGATAGATAGATAGATAGATAGATAGATAGATAGATAGATAGATAGATAGATAGACAGACAGACAGGCAGGCAGGCAGGCAGGCAGGCAGGCAGGCAGGCAGGCAGGCAGGCAGGCAGGCAGGCAGGCAGGCAGGCAGATAGATAGATAGATAGATAGATAGATAGATAGATAGATAGATAGATAGATAGATAGATAGATAGATAGATAGATAGATAGATAGATAGATAGATAGATCTAACGATCTTTGGTTATTCGGGTTTTCTCCCACGTAAGATTGGAAGTATCTAGGCAACGTTTCGATGAAGTCTCATTCATCATCTTCAATCTTGGTCTTCAGCTCTGTGCTTCTCAGAGTGATGTGAGCTTGCAGCTGCTTCTTCCTTTTAACTGCTAATGGGGGCGTGACTTGATTGGCTGGGGGCTTGGCTGTGTTCTGATTGGGTGGGGGTTTCGCTGTGTTCTGATTGGTTGGTGGGTTGGCTGTGTCCTGATTGGCTGGAGGCGTGTTCTGTTCAGGTGGGGGCTTGGTTGTGCTCCGGTTAGTCTTAGTTGCTGGGGGATTTGAGCTGGTGAGCTGTGATCTTGCTGTTTGGCTTCGAGTTCGTGGTCGTGCTGCATCTTCATGGTGGGGGTCAATTCGCTTCATGTATGGCTCAGAGGGGTTTGAAGTGGGTAGTGATGCAGCTGCAGTGTGGCTTCTGGTCCGTGGTCGTGTTTCATCTTCTGTTTGGGTGTGAGTCTGCTTTCTACGTGGAAGTGTGGTGGTGGCATCTTGTGTGGCTCTCAGGGGTGTGGGTCTGGTGTCATTCTTCATGTTAGGTACTTGTCTGTTCATGAGGGCAGGTTTCCAAATGGCTGGTAGGCGGGAGCTATCATCTCGTTTATTCATGCTGTGTGGGCGTTTTTCTATCTCTATGGCTTCTCTGATTATTCTGCTGCTGAAGTGTTCGGTTTTGGCGATAGTTCTGGTATTTTTAAAGTCAATCTCATGTCCTGTGGCTTTGAGGTGTTGGACCAGGGAAGAGGTCGGTTCTTCCTTTTTGATTGAGTTCTTATGTTCTTCAATGCGTGCACTTATTCTTCTGTTAGTTTGTCCAATGTATGTTTTGGGGCAGGCAGTGCAAGGGATTTCGTATACTCCTTGATTTTCTAACTCGATTTTGTCCTTAGGGTTTCTTAGGATGGTGGATATCTTTCTATTTGTATAGAATGCTGTCTTAATGTTGTATTTTTGGAGGATCCTGCTGATTTTGTATAATACCCGTGAGAACCTCAGAAAACAAATATATATATATATATATAGTAGAATTGTGAAGATTTGCATCCCGAGATATAAGTTCAAAAGAAAGAAAGATTTGCTCTTCGGGAAAAGTTTTTTATTTTTTGTTCAGAATTTTCGGATTTGTTATCTCAAGTCCGTCTTCAGTGAACTGTTAGATGGAGATGTGTCCAGGAAGGAGCTTTGGTCGTTATTTTTATCGTTGGTGTCAGCGTTCTGTGGATTGGCAGCACGGGCATCATCGCGTGATTGGCTTGTCAGTTGTTTGGATGCGAGTTGGTTTGTTTTTTGATGTTGTTGATCCAATTATCACGTAAACTTTGATAGTTGGGGTCAATGTCTTTGTGGCGATTAATGCAATTGGTGCCAGTATGCCATGCTTCAATAAATTCACGTGCATAACGTGTTTTGCCTGTGCCAATTATTTTGGTTGCATCCCAGTTAAAGTAATGATTTTGGTCTATGCTGTGTGTTGCTATTTGAGATAGTGGGTCTTTTCTTTTGACAGCTAGTGTGTGTTCATGGATTCTTTCGTGGCCAAACTGGAAAACAACTCCACGAAAGAATCCATGAACACACACTAGCTGTCAAAAGAAAAGACCCACTATCTCAAATAGCAACACACAGCATAGACCAAAATCATTACTTTAACTGGGATGCAACCAAAATAATTGGCACAGGCAAAACACGTTATGCACGTGAATTTATTGAAGCATGGCATACTGGCACCAATTGCATTAATCGCCACAAAGACATTGACCCCAACTATCAAAGTTTACGTGATAATTGGATCAACAACATCAAAAAACAAACCAACTCGCATCCAAACAACTGACAAGCCAATCACGCGATGATGCCCGTGCTGCCAATCCACAGAACGCTGACACCAACGATAAAAATAACGACCAAAGCTCCTTCCTGGACACATCTCCATCTAACAGTTCACTGAAGACGGACTTGAGATAACAAATCCGAAAATTCTGAACAAAAAATAAAAAACTTTTCCCGAAGAGCAAATCTTTCTTTCTTTTGAATATATATATATATATATATATATATATATATATATATATATATATATATATATATATATATACACACACACACACACGCATACATATCTATATTCTGATAACATTTTCAGTGTAGACTTACTGTAAATGTTTTCTTAAATTTGCTTGTTTGATTGTTTTTCTGGTGCCAAGTTAAACCCAATTAATTAAGTTTTAAATTAGGTACAAAAGTGGTCAGTTTTCCTACTACGTTATGGAATATTTATAACTTCAGAACATTATTGCAGTTTGTGAATCTCTCTTTGAGCATTCAATACTTCAATTTAATAATATTTGATTTAATTTATTTATTTAATATTAAAACATCTTCCTTTATATTTAGAAACTAGCTCGACATCCATGCTTTGTGATGAAACTATGTGATTGGGCTTAGTTTTTGGGAGGAAAATAAGGAAAAACAAATTGTGCCTCTGCCTACCAGCATCTATCAGTATTCATCTGGCTAATGTCCTGTCAGTATATGAGAGAGTTGAGAGCTATTTGGAATGAAACATAGAAACATAGAAACAGTATTTGCTGTGTGAGCAAGAAGGAGACAGCAAGGAGCCTGGGCATGGCTTAGCTCAACTGTTCTGTACTAAAGCTGGTTGCTGCTCTGAAACTAAAACTGAAACTCCTCTCCTCTGCTTGAGTTTTGCATTTGGAACAGATTTCTTTTCAGGTGGGGAGGGGCAGTAGAACTCCTTAGCATCAGAGTGTGTTAATAATAATATATGAAACACTAATGCTCTGATGATCATTTCAAAAAAATCCTTTCTTAGTGAGCATCTAGAAGCCAGGAGGAACATACGTGTCAAATTTCAAATGTGTTGGCTTTTCAGTTCTGGAGATTTTGTAATAATGCTTGAGTGGTATTTTGCTTTAATAGATAGATAGATAGATAGATAGATAGATAGATAGATAGATAGATAGATAGATAGATAGATTTACTCCATTTTTATTAAATGTAACTACAAACATGATTCCAATTTTTTTCCATTTACATAAAAATTAAATTTGATAGAATGGACATTGTTCCTTCATCTATTTATTACCATTCCAGATCATGGGCTTCACTTAACAATAAATCAGGAATTCACATCTCGTTTAATCAATATGAGCAACAAATTTTATAGGGCGCAATCTTTTATTATAGTTAGTAGTAGTATAGGGTTACACAAAGCTCACTGTACTGGAAATAAAACTCTCTGGTGTTCCATATAGTGGTGGGATTCAAATCATTTAACAACCAGTTCTCAGTCCGAATGAGTTCTTCCAATAACCAGTTCACTAATCTGCTCAGAAAGTTAACAACCGGTTCTCCCAAAGTGATGCAAACTGGCTGAATCCCACCACTGGTTCAATAGCTCCATTTGGGACCAGCCAGCACCTGGAATTCTATAGTCCACTTTCTGTACAAAAGATTTACTTTTATACATCTACTAAGTCATAGACCACAATGTGCTAAATTGGCATTTTCAGAAAGCAAAACATTTTTTTCTGTCCTGAAATGAAAAAATAATAATAATAATTGAGTGATTAATGTAACCAACATTCCTTGTCATATTTTCAGTCTTCATTTATCTACCATGAAAAGATATTGGAAGCTACTAGTTGTTCTTGATCCCTTTCCTTTTCCTTCATTTCTGTCTTGATTTCTATTGTAAGATCACTCTATATACAGGTAGTTCTTGAAGTACAACTATTCATTTAGGAACATGGTATCTATGTTGAACATTAATATGACAAACAGGCTTGTGTGTGAATTACAGAAGAATTTTTCAAATGTGTTAGAATTAATTCCCAAAAAGCAGACCTTGCCCTTGTGGGAAAATGCTAGGAAGAAATAAGATTGCTTCATGCCCAAAAACATAGCAAATCTCCTTGAAAAGAAAGTGTCAACAGGACAAATTTAATTAATGGACCACATCACTAAGAAGCCTGATAATTACTGCTACGGACCAAGCAATTGTGCTAATTTAAAAGCTTAAATAGTTTTACTTCCTCAGCAGGCTTGAAATCCTGCACTTCTGATTGGCCCGCCAGCAGCGGATCCTGATTAGTCGTCCCAGGCCGATCTGATTGGCTGTTAACGAGCGCTGCCAATTGGACACCCCCAGCGTGGCAAACTCAAAGCATTGGCTGTTATGACAGCAGCAAGCCCTATAAAAGGGCTGCTGCTGCCCGAGTATTTTAGCTCTGTTCTGAAGTCACTAATAAAGAGTTGAGTCACTTTCCGATGCCTCGTCTCCGTTCTTTGTGCCCACACTCCAAACAGAACACTGGTGACGAGGATGGAATGCGGAGACTTTAAGAGTTGATCAAACACTCAATGAACCCAACAGAGCACGTGGCTAAGAGCGCACCGAAGAAGCGGCAGAATGACCAGCAGCGCTATACCACCCGCTCCATTTGACCTGGCTAACAAAGACTGGGACTCTTATATGGACAGGTTCCAGATGTTCCTGGAGACCAACAATCTGAAAGATGCTACGCCTGGCAAGAAACGAGCTGTATTCCTGACCCATTGCAGGCCTGCCATCTTCAAGATGGCAAAAGCACTTGTGAAACCAGCAGAAGTCAAGACAATGCACTGGGGCAATCTTGCCCCAATCCTCCGGGCCCATTATGCACCGGCAATGCCAACACTCATCAGAAGACACGAGTTTTACCAGAGGGACCAACGGGAAAGCAAAAGTGTTGGAGACTTCATCGCTGACATCAGAAACCTAGGAGGACTCTGTGGCTTCGCAAATCTCGAGGAAGCCATGAGAGATCAAATTGTTCTGGGCCTAAGAGACCCCACGACCCAGAGCAAGATTATGGTGAAGGGAGACATCACCCTCGCAGATGTCATCGCCAATGCTACTGCAGCAGAAGCAACCAGGAAGTCAGCCGCTCGAATGCGCCAAGCAAATGCACCGCACTGCCAACTCGCCAGCAACACCACGCTGTTTTCCGAGAGGCACGCGACAACCACCCACCATGAGGACCTCGAATCCTCATCAGAAATCGAGGAAGAAAAGGTCAACAGACTCAGGTCAGAAAGTGACCAGCGGGACCAAAAGAATCGAAAATCACCGTACCAATGCTTCGGATATGGGGGCAGTCACCCACTATCCGACTGCAAATTCCTAGACGCACTCTGCCGTTCCTGCGGGAAGAGGGGCCATATCACTAAGTTCTGCAGAAGCAAGTGAGGACCCAGCCCAACCAGGAGAGAAAGCAATTTCCGACAGATAACAGGCAACTCACCAGTTAATCGGGACCACCAAAACAAGCAATGGAACTTTCAGTACAGAAACCGAGCAGCCACCACTTCATCCCAACGAGAAGAGGCACACCAGACCATCACCATAGGCCACACTTCATCCCTTGATGCAAGGAAAATCCGAGTGAGGGTCGCCATCGAGCAGCAACCATGTGTTATGGAGGTCAACTCCGGATCGTCCCTATCGATGGTATCCTGGAAAACCTTCAAATAGCTGATCCCTGACATCCGTCGCCAGGACCTCAGCACTCAAAACGTCATATTGAAAGACTACCAAGGAAATAGAATTCCAGTCATCGGTTCCAGCAACTTCCGAGTCACCTTCAAGGACCACACCGCAACTTTACCGTTGACCATTGTCAATTGAGATCAACCCAGACTTTGGGGTCTACAGTGGTTTGTGCCATGAGGAATCGAACTAGTTGGCATCAACCAGACTGGCAGTGATGACTGGGAAGCGGCCCTCATCCAAGAATTCCAGGACGTGTTCAGCGAGAAGCTAGGCAAGTACAAAGAGTCCCCTATATCATTTAACCTCAGCCCTGAAGTTGCACCCATTTGCCTTAAGCCTCGTCGAGTGCCCTTTGCACTCAAGCCAAAGATTGATGAACAATTGGACAAATTAATAGCACAAGGTGTGCTGGAACCTATTGACCACGCTCGATGGGAGACCCCAATCGTGACCCCCATAAAACCAGACAGATTGGTGAGAATTTGCGGGGATTACCAGGCCACCCTAAATCATGTGCTCCAGCAGAGCACTTACCCCATACCTGTGGTCCAACACCTTCTTCACTCCCTCGGAGGTGGGAAAATATTTGCAAAATTGGACTTAGCTCAGGCGTGCCAGCAGTTACCCGTAGACACACAGACTGCAGAAGCCCAGACTATCATCACACATAGAGGGGCTTTCAAGTGTAACAGACTCCAGTTCAGAGTAAGTGTAGCACCCGGTATTTTCCAGAACTTAATAGAAAGATTACTACAAGGCATAAAAGGGGTTGTGCCCTACTTCGATGATGTACTGATAGCTGCCCCTTCTAGATGTATTTTAGAAAAATGACTCTGAATTGTTCTACAGAAATTTAAAGACGCTGGCCTAAAGGTCAAGAAGGACAAGTGCCAACTCTGTACAGAAAAGGTTGAATTCCTGGGCTATCTACTTGACAAACAGGGAATGAAAAAAAACTGACTGCCATAAAAAACGCCCCAAGACTTAGGAATAAAACAGACCTCCAAGCTTTCCCAGGACTCATCAACTTTTATAACATCTTCTTGCCCCAGAAAGCAACTATGGCCGAACCCCTGCATAGGCTCCTCGACAAGAAGGCTTCCTGGGTCTGGGGACAACGCGAAGAACAAGCTTTTCAGAAAGTCAAAGACCTCTTAACATCAGATGCTGTATTGATACAATATAATGAAACCTTACCTTTAACCGTCACCTGCGATGCCTCACCATTTGGAGTAGGAGCCATCCTGAGCCACATCCTACCAAACGGTACTGAGGCACCTATTTTTTTCAAAGTCTTTAGCGAAAGCTGAGAGGAATTATAGCCAACTTGATAAAAAGGCTCTTGCTATCGTAGCTGCTGTCAAACGCTTCCATGAGTACGTATATGGAAGACCCTTTTCTGTAGTTACCAATCACAAACCATTACTTGGCATTTTAGCAGGGGACAAACCAACACCCCACATTTTATCGCCAAGAATGACGCATTGGTCGGAATTTCTAGCCGCATATGATTACCAATTGCTACACTGCCCGTGCAAAGCCATTCCCCATGCTGACGCTTTGAGCCATTCACCACTACCCGAAGTCATAGACGATCCGGCTCCAACACTAACAACGCTACAAATCGAAACCCTTCCTTCTCCACCACTGACTGCACGAGACATAGCCACAGAAATGAGGAAAGATCCTTGTTTAGCATGAATCCTCAGCTGGGTGGAAAGAGGTTGGCCTGACAACGAACTCAATGACATCTTCAAACCCTTCAAAAACTGAAAGACAGAGCTTTTCACCCCAAAGGGATGCATATTATGGGGAGACAGAGTTGTCATTCCAGAGCGGTTACAACAGAAAGTCCTGAAACTGTTGCACGATGGACATCCTGGCATCATGCGAATGAAGGCACTAGCCAGGAGCTACGTGTGGTGGCCAGGTATAGATAAACAATTAGAAATTTGGGTAACTTCTTGCAACAAGTATCAAGAAACTCACGCAGATCCACCAAAAGCCCAACCAACAGAAGGGGAAACACCCCAGTCCCGCATCCACCTCAATTTTGCGGGACCCTCCAAGGTGCATACCTTTCTCATAACTGTGGATGCCTATTCAAATTGGCTTGAGGTCCACAAAATGAAGAGCACCACCACAGAAGCAGTTGTTAAAAAATTAAATAAACTATTTGCTACACATGGACTACCAGATGTCCTGGTTTCCAATAATGGTCCCCAATTCACTGCTCTTGCATTTGAACAGTACCTAGCGGATCGGGGGATACGCCATGCCTTGACATCACCAGCTCACCCTGCAGCCAATGGTAGGGCTGAGAAAATGGTCCAATTCATTAAGAAAACTTTACAAAAAATGGAACAAGGAGACATCGATCATAAAATAACCAGGATGCTCCTCCTCCAACATATTACACCACACAGTACTACAAACAAAACCCCAGCCGAACTCCTGATGGGACGGAAACTTTGATCACACCTTGACCGCATACACCCTGCCTACACGCCAGAACAACCTCTAGGGTCCAGCAGCAAGTATTGCACTTTCAAGGTAGGCGACCCAGTCTTCGCAAAGAATTTCTCAGGTGACCCATTGTGGGTCCCCGCTACCATAATTCAACTCACGGGGCCTCGTTCCTACTGGTTACAAACTGCTGAAGGGAAAATGTGGAAGTTCCACATTGACCAACTTCGTTCCAGACTGGCACCTACCCCTGTCTCTAGCCCTGAACCTCAAACCTGGGGGGGGGAGGGAAAGTGAGGGGTCCAAAAATGAGCCAACATACGACGCAGTACGCGAAACCTAAAAATCAACACAACCAACCCCAGGATATTCACCTTCTGAGGAAGAACTGGATCAGATGAGTGCCTTGCCACAAAGCAGCACTGCGACAGCAGCAAACCCAAGAAACTCAGGAGGCAGCCTTGACGGAAGCAAGGATGACAGCCCTACGTCGCCCAGCGAAGTGGTTGACCCAGTCGTGCCGTCCAGCCCAGCAAATAGCCCATCGGAAACAGAGCCAAGGCAAGAACTGTTGGGGCAACACAGATCGGGCAGACAGGTGAAACGACCTACGTACTTGCGAGAGTACATCACCCCACCCATCAAACAGAACCTAGGGGGGAGGGGTGCTACGGACTAAGAAATTGCGCTAATTTAAAAGCTTAGATAGTTTTATTTCCTCAGCAGGCTTGAAATCCTGCACTTCTGATTGGCCCGCCAGCAGCGGATCCTGATTGGTCGTCCCAGGCCAATCTGATTGGCTGTTAACGGGCGCTGCCGATTGGATGCTGCCAGCGCGGCAAACTCAAAGCATTGACTGTTATGACAGCAGCAAGCCCTATAAAAGGGCTGCTGCTGCCTGAGTATTTTAGCTCTGTTCTGAAGTCACTAATAAAGAGTTGAGTCACTTTCCGATGCCTCGTCTCCGTTCTTTGCGCCCACGCTCCAAACAGAACAATTACCTGTTTAAACGGTGAAGGTTATTTACTCCAAATCTCTTCCCATTACAGTCCTTATAAAAACAGTGAAAGATCACCCTCGGTTATTGTTTAAAACTTAGAAAATATAAAAGTAATCACACATCCATTTGTTGAGCACTGCTAACTTAATAGTAAAGAACAGGGACAATTTACATCATTTACATTTGACAAAACAAGCAAATAAAATATTGAAGTTTTCAATGCTGGAAAAATGTCAGCTCCCTTGTTTCTATCCTCTAGTACATGAAGTAATATATCTAAATAGATTACAGCCAGTGATTGGGGAATTTACCTTAAAGGAAATAATTCCACTTGTAAACTTCAGAACATGTTTTGAAATTGGTCTATCCAGATCATCAATTAATCTTAGCTATCTTACCTTTCTCAATCCCCTCATCCACCCCCTCCCCCCCAAAAGGAGCAATTTCTGGAAGAAAATAGGACACACCATAGAAAAATACAGTGCATTCCATAGAAAACACTGTTGGTGTATGCATGCAGTAGGGATTTCTATTAGGGTAAAACTAGAATATTCAACCAAACATTGCCTTACATTGGCATAAAAACTGCTTGTATATATTTTGAATCAACCTATAATTCTCTCTGTTGATTCAGAAATGAAAGCTTTTGGAAAGTAATTTGGTCAAACAAATAAGTTCCATAAAATGTGCATTCATAATTGAATATCTAATTTCCATTTTTTAAAATATATGAACTGTGGCTAACATGAATCAAACGATTTATAGTGAGAAGCAAGTACAGCCTACAAATTTCAGTATTTAAGTCTATTTGTCCCATTTATCGCACAAACTATCACAGAAATCAATGAAAAGCTATACGGACTACTGTTTGGCTAATTTCCAGTATTTGGTAAAAAGAGAGATTTTTGTGAAGAATTGCCTTGTAGCACTTGTAGCTGATCAGCTCTGTTATTATCCAAGTAGTGAAGCATTTGCCAACACCAACTTCTGTTTTTTATAACATGATTCATGACCTGGAAAAGAACAAAGCTGCTGCCATTCTAGGCACTATCAGTCTGCATTATAAAAATCCCATCTTGAAGTTTCTCCTTTCAGCAGAGAATGTTAACAAACTGTTCACAGATCACAAGAAGACTTCGGAATGATTTGGAGCAACTCTTGACCTCCCTTGAAAATAACAAATATTAATCAAAATTGCAAAGTAGAACTTGTCCCCTCAAAAAATTGATGCCTAATTGAATCAATTTCCCGAGTTTGAAATGGACTGCCTAACTGAAAGAATTTAATGTTTCACAAATGGTTTTTTGTCTGTTTTGTTAAAGTGATTTGATTTTCTTATCCAAGTCAGGTCTGAATTGACAATTTCAACCTGAATTGAATTGATTTAAGTCAAATCAGAACCCACTAAAGGGCTCTTGAGTGTTGATGCCAGCTCTAAAATGGTTTCATGGATAGTTCTGTCTGCATTATCTGAGAATGTTCTGACCTTCCCCAACAACATGAAGCTGAGTCCTCATCCTGATAAACCTCTTTTATCTGATTTTCAATGAATTTCCTCTCCAACAAAGACCTGGCCAACAGTCTTTTAAGATAGTTCTCAATTACAAACCTTTATCAGGCTTACAGAGGGTCCAGGCCTATATCTCACAGATGCCACAATACTTGGCAAACATGCTGGAATGAATTGATTGGTTCCTGCAAAGCTCCACTCTCCTTCCATTCCTCTTTTATACTCTAGGGGCCATTCACAGCCCACCTGTGGCTTTCCTCCCAAGTCGGCCCTTGTTCCTCAGTTGTTCCCTTCTCCTGACAACTCTGCACATGCACACACTGGGAACAGGCTCTAGCTGTTCTTCTGCCTCACTAATGTCTGACTCTGAAGGCAGTTGATAACTGTCAGATGGCCCAGGCCCCATCACTGCTTCTGACACAGAGCACTCATCAGAGCCTTTCCCAAACTCCAGGACTGGCCTATGTTCCTCCCTAACCTCCTCAATGTCTAAATCTGTTGCCAGCTCCACTGGCTGCTGTCAGGCCACAACATAAAATGAACACACACACAGAGAGAGAGAGTTTTATTGGAATCATCTTGCCTTGATTAGCATCCTATTTCATTCCATTTCATTAAACTTTCATTATTTTGAGCAATGTGGTGATTAGATACGTCACCTCAAGATGTGGCTGAGATAGATAAAATGTTTCTTCCATCCCTCTCTCACCAATAGGACATCTTTTTAAACTCATTCTTATAATAAGCTGTATCTTCACATCTCTAGAAAATCCAGATGTGAGGTCTCCACATAAATTCCATAAACATTTAGTAGAATTATATCAGAATTTGCTTCTGACAGAAATGAGTTTACTCCCGAGAAGCAGAAGTTTCCAACCAGGAGCAATCACTAAGGAAAATCCATATAAATAATAGGAAAAAATGAAATAATTGAAATACCTGGACTTGCTTTATTTTGTCTGAGTTTGAACATTATCCTAAACTACAATTGATTGAATAAGCCAGAATGAACTAGTTCTCTCATCATCAGACAGATGTCAGTTAGGTACCATTGAGTAGTCAACATAAGCCATCTGTTCATCTTTCTTACCCATTCTCATTATGTTCTTCTACATTATTTCCCTGCTAAGAACGTCTTTATTTGCCCCCCATAATCCACTCCTACCATATGCCCAAGATACATATGCCCAAGATGCTTGTTTATTCAAACTTCAATAAGTCTTTATTTCATCAAAGATCAACCTGCATGTTCTGGAACTCCATGGGATCCTTAGCAACCATCTCTAAACACATAATTAAAAGATGACATTTTTTTTCCTCTCTCTCTCCTATTCTTTCTCAATGCCCATCTTTCATAGTCATATGTTTCCATTAAAATGCTTTAATGATTCCGATCCTTATTGTGATAGAAATATCCTTCACGACCTTGTCTAAGAATGTCATTGCTTTCTTCCTTAAGATTAATCTCCTATTTACTTCTCAAACACACTGTCCATCTTTATTTATCTTTATCTATCCTGCAGCCCAAGGAAACAAAAATAACTCCACCTTCACTTCTTGGCTGTCATACATCATAGTGTAGTATAAATCATGGTTAACACATGTTTGGGTTCATGCATCACACTTAACAATTGCAAGGAGCCTTTTGCAATCGAGAGGAAAAATTCCACTATCTTTTTAAGAATCAAATGGGTCACAGCACAATAAGATTACTCACTCCCCTTGTTTCCAAGGCTGAACTTTCAGTGATGTGACTTTTTAGAGTTCCAGAGCTACTGGAACACAAAAAATTCCTGGACCAGAATCTTAGTAGCCATAATGTGGCTTAAGGTGTTATATAAGCCTACATAAAGAGTCACACCTGTGAACACCCTAAGATGATGCAGTTTCATTTTGGTAATGGACAAAAAAGTCTAGGGGGTCAGAATGCAAGAGGTTTTGTATGGAAGAGGTAAATTCTCTCTTTATTAGAATCTGGGAATACAACTCTAACCTTTGCATTTTCTGTGAGGTTTTAAATTATACACTGTTAAAAATATGGAATCCATGAAAGAAAAATAAAATGCAATGACATTTCAAAGGCAGATGACAAATAAACTGTCCCACTGAGACAAATCTTTCTTTGAATCATAGAGTTGGAAGGTACCTAAGATGACATCTAGTCTAACCTCCTGCTCACAATGGTCTTCAATATAGCATCTTTGGTAGACGGCCACCCAGCCTTTGTTTGAAGCTCTTAGCTAAGGAAAACTCTTCACTTTATGGGACAACTTGGTCTATTTCTTCACAGGTCATGCAGGAAGTTTCTCGATTTCCAACCTGTATTTTTATTCCCTTGGCTCTACTCATGGCCTCTGGAGAGAGAGAAAAAAGAACATGTCAAATTCCTTGTCAATATGCCTCTTTATTTCAATTGGAAACAGCTTTCACAGAGTAGAAAAGCAGCTAGATCCAAGCCAATGGCCCTAGTACATGGTGGACCCATAATGGATTTGGCATCTCCATCAGAAGTCCTTAAAATAGACTGCCCCTATTAACACACATACTGCTTCCATCTGTCAACACTGTAATGAAAATTTCCAATTTATCAATACAGCAATAGCACTTAGTCTTATATACCACTTTATAGTGCATTCCAGCCTTCTCAAGGTGGTTTATAGAGTTAACATATTGCTCCCAACAATCTGGGTCCTCATTTTACCCACCTCAGAAGGATGGAAGGCTGAGTCAACCTTGAGCCTGGTGAGATTTGATCTATCAAATTGCAGTAGGAGTAGGTTGCAGTACTGCATTCTAACCACTGTGCCACTGAGACATTATATATTTGTTATATATAATGATATAAAGACCACTTGATCTTCTTTTTACTTATAGCTTCCAGTGTTTTAACCCTGGGAAAAAAAATAATTAATGATTTATTGATTCATACTATCTTTCTTTCAGACATTCATCAGGTTAACTTACATGGCAGTAGTGGGTTTCAAATTTTTTTTTACCACTGGTTCTGTGGATGTAGCTTGGTGGGCACACTTTGTGTACATGCAGAGGGTTTCCTACTAACCTTCTCCTGCAATCCTGCACTCTCCCTGTGTCTTCAACAGCTGACACGCAGCAATTCACTGTGCCGCGTGAAGCAACTGAGTTTGAAAAGCAGGAAATAAAGGTCAGTATAGTATAGAGCCAAGGCAGGTGGGAGGGCCCAGCAGCTGATCATCGGAGCAAATCAGTTCGATCACAGATGATAGTCGGAGCTACCGGTTTGCCTGAACCAGGCCAAACCTGTAGAATACTACCCCTGTTACATGGTACTTCTTTCTATGTTTTCCATCCATTGATGTTAGTATGAAATTTGAGATAAAGGCTGACTCAAAGCAATCTAATAGGTGTCATAGCTAAGTTTGGATATTAATATAGATCAGGTACTTAGCCCCTATATTATATTATCTTTCTTATGTATACAGAATGTAGCATTATAAGTGGTCATTGCAAGATAAATCAATTTAAAATGCGAAGAAATTGGTGGTGTCTCTTGGTCTAGAGAGCACTCATTTAAATTAATTTTGAGATTTTTAAGTGATGGTATTGTATCTTGGCTGGTTAAGTCAAAATCACAAAGCTATTGTTCTTCAACAAACAATATCAGAGGAAACAACTCATTGGGCCTATAATCTTCATAGTAGCTAAGAACCACAGTGGTGCAGTGGTTAGAGTGGAGCACTGCAGACTACTTCTGCTGCCTGCCAGCTGCTTGCAATTTGGCAGTTCAGATCTCACCAGGCTCAAGGTTGACTCAGCCTTCCATCCTTCCAAAGTGGGTAAAATGAGGACCCAGACTGTTTGGGGCAAGAGGCTGACTCTGTAAACCACTTATAGGCGGCTATAAAGCACTGTGAAGTGGTACATAAGTCTAAGTGCTATTGCTATTGCTATATAGGAGCTTGTAAGAACAAAATATATTGCCAAATTTTCCCTTCATGTAGAACTTTTAGATTGAAAGAAGATCCTGCACCTGAATTACAGACAGTCGTCGACTTATAACAGCTGGTTTAGTGATCCTTTGAAGCACTGAACAGCACTGAAAAAAGTCACTTATGACCAATTTTTCACACTTACTACCATTGCAGTATCCCCATCATCATGTGATAAAAATTCAGACCCCTTGGCAACTGACTCATATTTATGACTGTTGGAGTATCCTGGGTTATGTGTTCCCCTTTTGTTACCTTCTGGGAAGCAAAGTCAATGAGGAAGATTCACTTAACAAGCATGTTACTAAATTAACAATTGTAGTGATCCACTTAACAACTGGGGCAAGAAAGTTTGTAAAATGGAGCAAAACCCACTGAGTAAATGTCTCACTTAGCAACAGAAATATTGGGCTTCATTGTGGTCATTGTGGTCACCTGTATGCTATTGGCCACTTGAGACTTGTTCAGTGGAGCAGAAATTTTAGTGCTGATAGCAGCCAATTTCAAACATGCCATCCAAAACTTAGAGACAATCAGAATGTAAAAAAAAAATATTTTGGGAAAATAGACTAAATGGATATAAAGAGAAGAAATACTTTTGTCAGTAGATTAAGCCAACATTTGATCTCTACTTTCCTTTTTTTTTTTTTTTTACTGTAATGGCCGCTCAAGGAAGCACAGTTGGTCTGATGGATCAGCAGGGGATGGAAAAGGTAGAAAAAAAACATTTCTGTTCAGCATTTGCAACCTGCCATAAAGAAAACTAATTGACCAGCAGAGACTTTTTGAATCCAATTAGCAGCTATTAGTAGTGCCATCACAGATAAAATGAATGCCAATGTGTTAATTATAACAAAGGAACTTTATAAGTGCAAATAATTAAAAATATTCTTGCTGCCGGATCTTGATCAGTTCACCACATTTTTACTCATTTCTTTGTGTTATTTTTCTCTCTCTCCCTACTGAAGAACAGATTGCTGGAGACAGCAATTGCTGGAGACAAACAGATTAAGAATGTTGGAGAAGAACTTTGTTTCCCGTGTAAAAGGAAATGAGGTAAGAATGAAGAAGTTGAAAGTTTTCTGAGAAGGTTGGATATTACAATTGAAAGATAAAGGATAGTCTCTCTGAATATGATTAATTTAAGACTAAAAAGAAAAAAAAATACTCCTTCTCAAGACTAGCTTGGATTTGGAGGTGCAACTGAGAACCTTAATATAAGGCATGGACAACGAAATTGGCAGACGTCTTATTTTGTCCAGAAGAGTAAGACAAGATTTGGAAAAGGTAGCTGGGAGTGACCAGCTCCAACCAGGATTCCACAATCGAATCGAGAATGTGGCACATCATAAGGTGTAATGCACAATGACTTCCTTTCTCATTATTTTCACAGGTCATTCCATCATCTCAGTTTTAGTCCTATAACAGGAAGGATGAAATAGCCCCAGGGGGTGGGGGGAATGGATTATGATAATAGATTTGGTCCCTCCAAGTCTATTATTCTATGGTCTAACATCATATCAGGTAAAAAACAAAAGGCTAAAGTCTTGTTTTCTTTCTAATTTTAGAAGACCGCACTCAGTTCAGAAGAATTACATTAGGAAGACAGATTGAAAAAAAAAAATTGGGGAAAAAAATTCTCACAGTGAATGTCGTAAATAGAGCAACAAAGATGGTCAGGGAATTGGAGCCTAAAACATATAGAAAACGGTTGCTGGAACTGGGTATGTCTAGTTTGATGAAAATAAGGACTAGGGGTGACATTATAGCAGTGTTCCTATATCTCAGGGGCTGCCACAAAGAAGAGGGAGTCAAGCTATCATCCAAAGCACCCAAGGACAGGACAAGAATCAATGGGTGGAAAAGCATCAAGGAGAGAAGCAACTTAGAATTAAGGAGAAATTTCCTGACAGTTATTACAATTAATCAATGGAACAACCTGTCTCCAGAAGTTGTAAATTCTCCAACACTGAAAGTTTTTAAGAAGAGATTGGAAAATCATTTGTCTGAAATGGTATAGGGTTTCATGCCTAAGCAGGGGGTTGGCCTGGGAACCCTCTTAACTCCCTTCCAACTCTTCTATTCTATTCTATTCTATTCTATTCTATTCTATTCTATTCTATTCTATTCTATTCTATTCTATTCTATTCTATTCTAAGTGGTGGATTTTCAATTGCTGAATGCATTCAAATGAATGTGAGAGATGTTTAATTAGGGTTTTTGAATCAGGTAGGGGTTGAACTCAATGCTCTCCTTCAATTGAAATATTGAAGGTCTCAGACTCCACATTAATATATTAATCCAATCCCTAGATCAAGAGAACCAATGGCTGTGAGATGATTCATCCATCCACCAGGAACTACATCTTCCTATTGGACTTTTTTCCAAGTTCATTCCCAAACCATCTGAGTATTCTTATTATGATTTTTTTTGGGAAGTTTTCCTGGGAAAGAGTTGGCTTGTTGTTGGCAGAGATGAAGAAGCATTATGGTGGACCAGTCCAAAGACTGACTTCATCACGATCAATCGATCCTAAAATATCCATGGTTTATAAAAGAAAATTACTTTTTCTGGACTTCAAATAAACCATTGTTCTGATGATCACTTCTCTCCCTCCTATCTAGAGTGTTTTTTTAAAAAAAAACACCACACTTGTAAATATGATAATATGTTGTTTGCTAGCAACCAGTTTAACAAGAAGCAAAGTGTTGTTGGACAATTAACATTCCCAGCTACTCTTTAAGAAGTAAGTCACGATGCATTCTGAGATGAAATATTTTATTAAACATTTCTAAGAGCTTTTTGTTGCAAAAACCTTTTGGAGGAAACTTCCTTTTGGAGGAAACATTCCCTTCTCCTGCTAGACAAAGGGTAAAACTAGACAAGGAGCTGGCAGAGCAGAGAGTGAGATTTCATGGAGACCTTTGAATGAGTTTCCATATAGCAACAGGAGTTTCTGACTTCCCACAATTAAAAAATAACACTTGCAAAATGCTGTTTCTCTTTTCTTAATTAGCCAAGGAAGGGTCAAGAGAGAAAGCAAGCTCAGAGTGTTATGAACTAATAAAACGCTTAAATAAAGTTTTATCAAACCTTTAGAAAAAGCAGGGTTCTAATCCTGCACTTCTGATTGGCCGATAATAGCGATATCGGATTGGTCTGTTCAAGAGAATCTGATTGGCTGTTAACAAGCCACTCTCATTGGTTCAAGGGGTTAACACTCCACGTTTCTCATTGGTTACTAGATCAGCAGCCTGCCCTATAAAAGGGCTGCTGCTGCCCTAGGGTTTTGCTCTGTTCAGAATGATTAATAAAGAGTTGAAGTTCACTGTTCACTGCCTCGTCTCCGTTCCTTGTGCCCATGCACAGAACATAACACTGGTGACGAGGATGGGATGCGGAGACGTCAGAGCTGACTGAACACTACAGAGCACCAAACAGAGCACGTGGCTGAAGGCACATCGACAGCGGAAACCAGGTCCAGCGGCGCCATACCATCCACTCCATTTGACCCAGCACAAGAAGACTGGGACACATACATGGACCAACAACTTGAAGGATGCCACTACGGGAAAAAAGCGAGCGGTATTCCTGACCCACTGCGGACCTGCCATTTTTAAGATGGCCAAGGCACTGGCGAAACCAGCTGAGGTGAAATCCATGGACTGGGACGTCCTCGAGCCCTTCCTACGGGCCCACTGTGCACCTACCATACCAACGCTTGTCCGAAGACATGAATTTTACCAGAGGGACCAGCGGAAAGGAGAGAGCGTTGCAGATTTCATCGCAGATCTCCGGAACCTGGGAGGCCTCTGTGGGTTTGCCGACCTCAAAGAAGCTCTGAGAGACCAAATAGTTCTGGGATTAGATGCACCACATGTGCAAAGTAAGCTGATGGCGAAAGGCGACATCAGCCTTGCAGATACCATCACTGACGCTACTGCAGCAGAAGCAACCAGGAAGTTGGCTGCCCGTCATCAGAAAGTGATGAGGAAGAGGTCAACCAGCTCCGGTCTGAACGTGACCAACGCCACCAGAGTAATCAAAGACTACAGCATCAATGCGCAGGTTGTGGGGCAAACCACCCGCGATCAGACTGCAAATTCCTCGACGCGCTCTGCCACTTTTGTGGGAAAAGAGGCCACATTGGAAAGGTCTGTAGAAGCAAGCAAGGATCCAGCCCACTTCAGAGGGGGACCAACTACCGCCAAACCACAGGGAATCGTCCTGTGAGTCAGGAACATTTGAACCACCAAAGGAACAACCACGCCTACAGAAATAAACCACTGGCCAATTCAACAAAATGAGAAGAGGCACACCAAACCATTACAATTGGTCACGCCTCATCACTAGATGCCAAGAAGATCTGAGTGAAGGTCGCCATCGAAAACCAGCCCTGAGTGATGGAAGTCGATTCAGGATCGTCCCTCTCGATAGTTTCCTGGAAGACTCTTAAACAATTAATCCCTGCCATCCGGCGGCAAGACCTCAGAACCCAAAGAATCATACTTAAGGATTATCAAGGAAACCAAATTCCGGTCATTGGATCCAGCCTAGTCCAGGTCTCATTCAAAAATCATACTGCATCTTTACCATTGACCGTCGTTGACCATGATCGGCCTAGCTTGTTAGGCCTTCAATGGTTCACCCCACTCGGGATCGAGGTAGCCGGCATTCACCAAACCAGAAGTGACGACTGGGAGGAGGCCCTTGTCCAGGAATTCCAGGATGTCTTTGCAGACAAACTAGATGAGTACAAGGGGACCCCAATATCATTTAACCTTAACCCTGAAGTAGCCGCCATCCGCCTTAAGCCTCATCAGCTACCTTTTGCCCTTAAACCAAAGATCAACTAGCAGCTTGATAAATTAAAACAGGGTGTTTTAGAACCAACAGACCACGCTCATTGGGAAACCCCAATCGTAACTCCCATCAAACCGGATGGATCGTTAAGAATTTGTGGGGACTACCGAGCCACCCTGAATCACGCCCTTCAACAGAACGCTTACCCGGTGCCGGTGGTACAACACCTTCTCCATTCCCTGGGGGGTGGAAAAGTCTTCGCTAAATTGGATTTAGCACAGGCGTACCAACAACTGCCTGTAGATAAAAAAACCGCAGAGGCACAGATGATCGTTACGTACCGAGGCGCCTTTAAATGCAACCGACTCCAATTCAGAGTTAGCGTAGCCCCAGGGATTTTTCAAAGTTTGATGGAGAGACTCTTGCAGGGGATCAAAGGGGTTGTACCATACTTTGATGACGTTTTAATTGCTGCCCCAAATAGAGAAATACTAGAAGAGCGTCTTAAATTGGTTCTCCAGAAATTTAAAGACTCTGGCCTTAAGGTTAAAAAAAATAAATGTCAACTGTGTACAGATAAAGTAGAGTTCCTGGGGTACCTAATCGATAAACAAGGCATTCACCCGCTAATAGCAAACTAAAAGCAATCAAGAACGCCCCAAGACCCAGAAATAAGACTGATCTCCAAGCTTTTCTGGGGCTCATTAATTTTTACAACATCTTCCTGCCCCACAAAGCAACCGTAGCTGAGCCCCTACATAGGCTTCTCGACAAAAAAGCAACCTGGGTCTGGGGGCACCGAGAGGAGAACGCCTTCCAACAAGTGAAAAACATATTAACCTCAGATGCTGTTTTAATGCAGTATAATGAGACTTTGCCTTTAACAATTACATGTGATGCGTCACCATTTGGAGTAGGAGCCATTTTGAGCCATGTGTTACCAAACGGTAGTGAGGCTCCTATTGCCTATTTTTCAAGGACTATCAAAGACTGAACGTAACTATAGTCAAATTGATAAAGAGGCTCTTGCTGTTGTATCTGCTGTGAAACAGTTTCATGAATATGTATATGGATGAGTTTTTACTATTGTTACCGACCACAAACCTTTGCTGGGGATTATAGTGGGAGACAAGCCAACCCCCTATATATTATCACCTAGAATGACTCGTTGGTCGGAGTTTTTGGCTGCGTACAACTATAGACTACAACACCGCCCAGGGAAAGCCATTCCCCATGCTGACGCACTGAGCTGTGCAGTACTTCCAGAAACTGTCGACGACCCAGCTCCAACCCTTACGACACTCCAGGTTGAAATGCTACATTTACCGCCGCTAACAGCTGGAGACATTGCGATTGAAACAAAATGTGATCCTGTCTTAGCATGAGTTCTTAGCTGGGTCAAACGGGGATGGCGAGTAGAACAAACCCCTGATGACTTCACCCCCTTCAAGAACCGGCAAACAGAACTTTTTTCGCAAAAAGGCTGCATCCTATGGGGGGATAGAGTCGTCGTCCCAGAGCGGTTACAACGAGCAGTATTAAAAACACTGCATGAGGGTCACCCCGGCATTGTGTGTATGAAAGCGCTCGCACGAAGCTAAGCGTGGTGGCTGGGCTTTGACAAACAGATCGAAGCCTGGGTAAAGACTTGTTTAAAATGCCAAGAAGTTAGCAGTGCCCCACCTAAAGCAACTCCAACAGAATGGGAAACACCCCGGAGACCGTGGTCCCGCATCCAAATTGACTTTGCGGGACCTACTAAGGGACATACGTTTCTCCTAACAGTGGATGCCTATTCCAACTGGCTCGAGATCCACGAAATGAAGAGTACTACAACCGAGTCCGTCATCCAGAAATTGAACAGGTTATTCGCGACGCATGGACTGCCAGACATTCTGGTCTCCGACAATGGACCCCAGTTTACCGCTCTACCCTTTGAACAATACTTAGTGGACCGGGGTATTTGCCATGCGCTAACTTCACCAGTGCACCCTGCGGCTAACGGAAGAGCCGAGCACATGGTACAATTTGTTAAAAAAAAACCTCTACAAAATGGACTATGGGGACATTGAAGATAAAATAAACAGAATACTCCTTTTCCAACACATCACTCTGCACAGCGTCACCAACAAGACTCCAGCTGAACTATTGATGGAATGCAAACTCCATTCCCACCTCGACCGGCTTCACCCATCTTACGAGCCAGAGAAACCCAGTGGATCTAGTGGAAAATGCCACGAGTTCAAGATAGGCGACTTAGTTTTCACCAGAAACCTTTCCTGCGAATCGTTGTGGGTTGAGGCAACTGTAATTCAAGCCACCGGACCCAGGTCGTACCATGTGAAAACCTGTGACGGAAAAATATGGAAATGCCATATAGATCAGCTTTGCTCGAGGCTACAACCCAGTTTCCGCGACTCCGGTAACTTCCAAACTGAGGGGAGAGGGGATGTTGAAGAAACCGAATTCGAGATGGTGGAAAGCAGGAGCGAAAGAAGTAAGCAATCGGGCATGACAAATGAAGAAGAATCAGGGAGGGGAGTGCCCTCACCACAGAGGAACACCTCAACAGAAGCAAACCCGCAAAGATCAGAGGACAACAATGAGAACATTAGCGGCACCGAGTCATCCAATGAGGATACGGAACCACTGGTACCTGATTTGCCCAAAAACGTCCTGCCGAAACCGTATTACAGACAGGAACTGGTGGAACAGCGTAAATCTAATAGACAGTCAAAACAACCTTCATACCTCAGGGATTACATCACCGCACCCCTTAAATGGAACCCGGGGGGAAGGGGTGTTATGAACTAATAAAATGCTTAAATAAAGTTTTATCAAACCTTTAGAAAAAGCAGGGTTCTAATTCTGCACTTCTGATTGGCCGATAATAGCGATATCGGATTGGTCCCTTCAGGAGAATCTGATTGGCTGTTAACAAGCCACTCTCATTGGTTCAAGGGGTTAATACTCTACGTTTCTCATTGGTTACTAGATCAGTAACCTGCCCTATAAAAGGGCTGCTGCTGCCCTAGGTTTTTGCTCTGTTCAGAACGATTCATAAAGAATTGAAGTTCACTGTTCACTGCCTCGTCTCCGTTCCTTGCACCCATGCACAGAATACAGAGAAAAGCTGTTGACATGAGTGAGAAAGAACTTGTTTGAGAATTAAAACCAACGTCTACCTTTCTGCTCCAGTTTTTGCCAAGAAGGACTCTGACCAGCAGACCTCACAGAAGAGATTATTATAGTGGAAAGAAAAGGCTTTATACATGCACGAGAGAAAGAGAGGGAAAGAGAAAGCTTTCCTGGTGTGAGAATTGGTGCTACAAACACACAGGCAGCCCCTCTTATTCAAGTGTGATTTTTCTCTTAAATTAGATGTAATATCTAGTATCTAGATTTGCCAGCTAGCACAGGGAGCTCTTTTGTTAAAGAAAGAAAGGGAATCACAGGTTAGCAAAATAATTTTGGAACACCTCCAACTCACACAAGGGGAAAAGGGCACTAGACAGGAAAGGCATAACCACAACATTGAAATATTGTAAAAGTGCTTTAGAACATCACCAGTATTAATTAGCTGAACACAGAGGAATTATATCATGAGGTTAGACTTAGAATTAGTTAATAAGAAAAAAAAAGAAACAGATTTATTATTTTTTTGTGGCGGGGAAATGTCTTCTGTATCTTTTCCCAGTAATTTTGGAAGTTTTCACAATATCCTTTCTAAGGAAATTTATATGCCAATCCAATGTACTTTAATGCCTGTTTAGCAGGGTGAACTTCCATTCGGAGACAGCTTTGTGTCCAAAATTATAGCACAAACTCAAATTTATTAGTTTATTACTAGATGGGTTGTGGACAATGTATCTAGTTTTAAAAATGTACAATGTGGCTGGAGACCTTGAGTTTTTCCTTGTTTCAAGAAATACATAGAATGTGATTCATTCGAAGGGTGGAAATGATGAAATTAATAAAACACAAATTTAAACCAAGATGAAGAAAAGGCTGAAATTCACTGCAGCTGTCAGCTCTTCTAAGCCCTGATTGCAATGACTATGAGGAACATCTACTTGTCTCCAGAAGCCTCTAAGTAGAGTAGGAACCATAGGAATTTATGCAATATTATCAAAGCTCCCAAGAAAGATAGATAGATTTGTGGTTGAGCTCAAATATTTCTAAACTTTAAAATCACCAGGAAGAATGGAAGGAAGGAAGGAAAGAAAGAAAAAAAACAGAAAAGAAAGAAAGAAAGAAAGAAAGAAAGAAAGAAAGAAAGAAAGAAAGAAAGAAAGAAAGAAAGAAAGAAAAGTTCAGTCCATGCTTTTCCCACTAAACTTAAGCCTATCTTTCTCCATATTCAATATTCATACATTCTCAGAATCATAAGTTTGCACAGAATTAATGTAACACCAACTATTTTCTGGGTTTTTCATTCCCTCCTCCTCATTATATTTGTTTCCTTGAAACTGGTCCAAAAGCCAAAAATGTAGTTTATCTAACTGGTCTATCTTTATCTTTATCTTTATCTTTATCTTTATCTTTATCTATCTTTATCTATCTTTATCTATCCTTATCTATCTTTGAGGCAAACTACCCACATACTCTAAGGCTCTTGTCATTTTTTAAATCTGTTTTATCTGAATATCTGTCTGGATGTTATTGTTTCCCTGGGAGAGGGAGGGCTGTAAATTAGCAAACATCTTTCTTCTAGGCTGAATTTCAGTCCAGAAGAAGCCCATCATGTGGTGTCAACAACAGTGAAGCAATTTAGTGCTTGGAGAGATCTTCTTTGTTGCTGAGAAAGATCCAGGTGTGGTACAGAATTCCTCACCAAGGAAAATCTCAAGATCAGGATTGAACGAAACAAGACTCAATGCAGATACTGTTTACATATTGTCCCTTGCCTCCTCCTTTCACTTTCAGTCAGTACTTAAATGATTTTTTTTTCCTTTTTGTATTTTTTTAAAAGATGTTAAGCTCTAATTCATTTGTTCATGCTGATGGTTAGCTCTTTGGAGCATTAACAGGAAAGCAAGATGATAAGATTTACCTCAGAACCAGGGGTGGGATCCGACAGGATTAACTACTAGTTCAGTCATTTACAAGGTTCAGTGATTTACGATGTGCTTCACTGCACGCTGCTGGAGCATGCCTGTAAATCGTGATCAGCATGCTGCGTGCAGAGAAGCAGCCTTTCAAAAAGGCCTTTTTTTCCTGCTTTTTAAACTGCACAGCAGTTGCCTCGCACGGCAGTTGAAATTGAAAAAATCAGGAAATAAAGGTCAGGTAAGAGCCCAGGTGGGTGGGTGGGCAAAACCATCAGCAGACATAGAACCGGTTCTGTCTGCTGCTCTTCAGTGCTACTGGTTCTACAGAGGTGGACAGAACCAGTAGAAATCCACCCCTGATAATAACTGAATGAAGATTGAAAGAAGCAGTGCAGAATAAATTAAATGCCTTAAAACCCAAGCAAGGCTTCAAAAGAGTCTCAGAGTCAACCAAATGTAAGGACGGAGAGATACAAAAATCATAACAAAAGCAAAAAGATGAACCAATTAAATAAAGATAAAATGAGGGTGAGTGGAATATTACTTCAAAAGTCCCAACTCATTTTAAGAAACTAAGTTTTTGTCAGAGGATGGATGGGGGGAAAATGAAACAACATACAGTATCTAAAATATATGAAATTATAAATATACCTGAGCCATGTATAAAACAGACATTAATACAGCCATCAAAAAGCATTTATTCCAAAAGGAAAAGGAAAAAAAAGCAACATGAAGAGATAAAAAGGTCAACAGAATCAGTGATACAAGGATCATTTCCATTTTTATATCAGAACATGGAGGGATTACTGGATGGGTAACATTGAACAAGAAGAAGATTGAATAAAAAGGTTGAACTTCAAAGGGTTCAGGAACTGGGTATGTTTAAACTAATGAATAGAAGGACTAAGGGTGGCAGGATAGCAGTGTTCCCATATTTGAGGGACTGCCAAAAAGAAGAACCTATTTTCCAAAGCATCAGAAGGCAAGACAAGAAACAATGGATGGAAACTAATCAAGGAGAGAAACAATCTAGACTTAAGGATAAATTTCCTAATGGTGAAAAAAAATCAACCAATGGATTGGCTTGCCTCCAGAAATTGTGGGTGCTCCATCAATGGAGGTTTTTAGTAAAAGACTGGACAGCCACTCGTCTGGAATGGTATATAGTTTTTTGCTTGAGCAGTGGGTTGGATTAGAAGACCTCCAAGATCCCTTCCAACTCTATTATTCTAGTCTCACATTGGAGATATGGAGCATGCACAATGTTCTTTATACTACTTATGGTTTACCAATACCCCTTTTCTGCTCCAACCCCCAGAATGACTGGGATCATCAAAAAGTAAAAAGGGTGCTTAAAATCTTGTGGCTGCAGAAGGAATTTTTTCTATTTCTGAAAACTTAGCATTAATTCCAGACCAACTAATGTTACATGTCCCTACTAAAAGGTGGGATCAATATGCTTAGTCTTTACCCAACATACTGGAAAATGACCAAAGACTTTTTTTCAAAGTAGCAATCAATTCCTTCCACTCCTAATCATATTTTACCATGTTCTTGCTCTGCTCCTGTTTTGTTTTGTTTTTAATCTGGATTGCCTCATTTTCAAAGTTGACTAATAGCAACTATGGGGAGCTGTAAAGGAAACACCAGATGTGCATTTGAGTCACTGTAGAACTATCTTTGAAAATCCATTACTGTTGTCTCTAGAACAGTCTCCAAATAAATGAGTGGCCTACTCTAACATCTTGATAAATTTAATGTTATACAATTATTTAAATTGATTTTTAAAGCATTTCAATGAATGAAATATATATAAAAGTTTTTTAAAAGGTAAAACTAAAGGTTTCCCATAGCTGGTCATATCTGATTCTAGGGGTGTGTGCTCATCTTCATTTTTTTTTTTTAAATCTAGGGAGTCAGCATTATCTGAAGACCATTTCTGTGGTCATGTCGCCAGCATGAGTACATGCCAAGGCACATGAAGTGGTGTTACCAAAGAGATACTATTTATCTAGTTATATTTACATGTTTTTGAACTGATAGGTGGGCAGGAGTTGGAGCAAGCTTATAGCGAAGAGCTCAAACCCAGACTTGTCACCTGGAAAGCTGACAGATCCAGCATCTTTATTAAACCATTGCACGCATACACATCAGAGGTGGTATTCAGCAAATTTTGACTAGTTCTGTAGAACTGGTTGCAGAAAGTTTAAGTAGTTCGGAGAACCAGCAAATTCCCCCTCTGACTGGAGATTTTACAGTATCTTCCCCCACCATACCCACCAAGCCATGACCACAGAATCGGTAGTAAAAAAAATTGAATCCCACCATTGGCACAGAGAGAGAGGGGAGGAAGAGGGAGAGAGAGAGAGTACTGTTTTTAAGGGGGGGGAAGCTGGTCAAAGATTGAAAAGGAATTAGAATTTTCTTCAACAGCTAAGGATATGGAGACCAAATTACTAAAAGCAACAGACTATATTTTAGGTAAATTTGATTGTATGCAATGTAGGCTGAGCCAGAGTCATGCTAAGAGTATTTTATATTCCTTCTTCCCTGACATAAATCTCCAATGTCTTAAGAGATTTGAAAACAACGACAGCAAATTAAAACAGATCAATAAGAATTAGATGAAATTGGAAAAGTTGGGTGCTTTGTTTCCTATGGAAATCCAGTTCTTGAAAAAAAAAAAAAAGATTATGGTTTTGCTTTTGTTTTGTTTGACACACTGCCCTAAAAAAAGGAAATGTGTAGGAAGTGAGAAAATAAGAAAGAAGTCAATAAGATACTCAATGTTGTTGTATGTTATGGCTTTGCAAATTGTATTTAGATTTGTGGAAAAATATGGGATTTTAAGATCATGCTCCCAGCATATGGTCCAAATGGCTGACATAGCAAGCATGGGAAAGCCAAAACACTTACACAAAATTAACTTGGGACATTGCTTCTCATTTCTCTCTCTCATACTTTTGATCATCTCAACATTTTTCTAGGTAAGAGTGGTGCAGTGGTTACAATGAAGTACTGCAGCCTAATTCTGCCGAGTGCCAGCAGTTCAATCCTCACTACTCCAAGTTGACACAGCTTTCTATCCTTCCAAGGTTGGTAAAGTGAGATAGTTGAAGGCAATATGCTGACTCTATAACCACTTAGAGTGTGCTATAAAGCACCGTGAAGTGGTATATAAGTCTAAACGCTATTGCTATTGCTAAGTGAACAGACTTCTGAACGACCTCTGGATCTGCATCTAGTACTATATTATTATTTTTTTAAAAAAAATGGTTCCAAACTGATGGTTTAGAGAACATGGAGGGGTAAATGAAACTTCTGCTGAGGCTGCCATCAGGGTCAGGAAAGCTCCAAAGGAGATAGCTGGGGGTGGGGAAAGGAGGTTCTCTAGCAGGTGCAACTAATGCCTATAAACATGATGCTGTCCCTCTGCTTTTCAACCCTAAAATTCCAGGGTAAAGTTGGGGCAATCTTTGAGCATCCCTGACAAATTCAGCAACAGGCTCACTGGGGGAGGGGAAGGTGTCACCCAATGAACTTCAGCTGGAGAGACATGTTGTAGCCTCAGCTGCTGCCTCCTTCCTTGGCAGGGTGAGGCTGGAGTGAGGGCACCAGGTGAGCCCCACTTTGCAGGACAAAAAGCGGACATAATTGCAAGTCCAGCCCCAGCTATGGTGAGGAACAAAACCTGCATCTAGGTCCTGGAGCTGAGGAAAAGGAACCAGAGAGATTTAGTGGTTGAACTTCCTTCTGGCTTCCTGGATTCAGCTATTTCCTTTTGGTTGTGGGCTGGACTGGGTCAGGGTCCAGTTGGCAACAGCAGCCCCTCACTATCCCCACATGCCAGATCTAAACACCTTGTGGACCAGATATGGCCTTTGGGCCTTGAATTTGACACACTTGGTCTAGAACAATATGTCTGTGAGCAGACTGATGCCCAAGGGTGCTAGGAAGGGACCCCCTGGTATATGATATTCATTCTTCTCAGAAATCAGATGGCTGAGACTGTCTTCATGCAAATCAGTTGGACAACCTGACTGCTTCATTTTACTTCTAATGAACATTACTTTTTTCCTGAACCCTATTTCCACAACTAATTCTGCACAAAACCAGAGAGACGTCCTCCTTGCTGATGTGCCTTCTGCCTGTACGTTTGTTTTAAACTGAAGACAAGATTCAGAATAATGGCTGGCATTGTGCTTATTGGGGAGGGGGGGGAAACTGCATGTTGAACAGGATATCAATTACTTCATTTTGAATGCATTCCCAATATTTCAAAGCTGAGATTATGCATCTGTTTCTTAACGTTGCATACTCTGACAGAAGAGTCATTTCCAGGGGCTGACTGTCATCTTATCTCTTTTTTATTAAATGTTTATTACGTTAATCAGGGAGTTAATCTGGCGGATTCCATAATAACTGTTATTGAAGCTGTATCCATTTCAGTTTTTGTTAACAGGGAATAATTGTCACAACCCTTTACAGCTCATGATGTTCTCAATGGAATGGAGCATGGTCTCATACCAATGTACAATCAATTCCTCATTTCAGTCCTCATCCAAGCCAGTTGTTTCAAGATTTATTATATGTCTGAAAAAAGAAACTATTCTTCTATTCAAAGGAAGTCCTCAGCACTGCCTTTGTCCATGGAGCCTCCTTCTAGGTCTTCCTATATGTTAGCTTGTAGCTTCATTTACTCAGTTTTGGAGACCATGCCAAGGTGGACTAACTAAAACCACTGAACATACTTGTTTTCTTGCAGATTTTTCATTATCCTAACTAGGTAACATCATCAGTGCTAGTAAACAGTGCAAATATTCTCCTTCTTTGGTAACTAAAACCACATTTCATCTTGTGCTTTCATTCATTGCAGAGGACTTCTGGTGGCACAGTGGTTAGAATGCAGTATTACAGGCTAACTCTGCCCACAGTCTGGAGTTCAATCATATCATACTCGAGGCTGACTCTGCCTTCCATCCTTTGGAAGTTGGTCAAATGAGGACCCCGAGTGTTGGAGGCAATATGCTGATGCTATAAACCACTCAAAGAGGGATGTGAACCAGTATCAAGCATATATAGGTTTAAGTGCTATTGCTATTGCTTGGATCAGTCTTGAAACAACATTTCTGACATCCTTGTTGTAACTTAAGCATCATCTTGCTTTTTCCTAGACCTAGAAAGTCTTGAGCTGATTGTGTATGATGACATCACTCTTGTTTTCCCATGATGGAAAGAAATTATTTACTTGCTTCTCCATGAAGTAGAAGGTGAACTAGAACCGAGCAATATATGATCCGTAGATAATCTGACCTTGAACTTTGTTAGCTGTGACACCCATGCCTCCATCATATATCCAAAGTTTTTCTTCTATTTTATTATGTCTGCTATCTTTCCTGAATTATTTATTCTCCATCTAACTTATTTTGCTGCTCTTTCTTCAATTCTAGAAGCTTGGAAGGCATTGTGTTAATATATTGTGTGTCTGGGGTGTATCTGTTTGTGTCAGAAGGAACCGGGGAGAGAGAAAAAGAGAAATCTTGCTCCATCCTAGAAATGTTCACAATGTAAGGCCTGAAAAACAACTTGTCAGAGAGAATTCACCTAAGGATGAAAATAGATTGAAATATGGACATTTATCATGAGGCAGTGGACAGATTGGTCAGTAGCTATCAGAAGAGAAAGAAGATCAGAAAACACAGGCAGATAGAGGTGTGGGAAGAAAACATTCAATAGCAGAAGGAAAGTACACAAAGGTCATTGGCAATCTGCGAGATGGATGAGGTGGAAAAGAGACCTATCAATGATCTGGGCAGGCATCACTATGATAGAAAAGAATAAGTCAGCATTACAGCGCGGAGGAATAAGCAAAGGAGAGAAAAAATCTATACTGAGAGTGATAAATGGCTGAATATATCCCACTGCCCATCACAAGTACACAGATTGTAATAGATTGTCCATAAGGAAAAAAAAGTCCTTGATAGTGAAAGATCCTTTACATGTATTTATATATCATTAGTATCCAAGTTCACTGGTGTATACTTACTTTTTTTTTTTTTGTCCTGTTACTTATCTCCAGTCAATCTCATGCAGGAGATGTAATTATAAACTCAGCATTGGCATGATTAACAGATTAACGTGATTTGGAGGGGACTTTGTACTGGAGGTCATCTAGTCCAACCCTCCACCCCACCCAAGCAGGAGACCCTACACCATTTCTGACAGATGGAAGTCCAGTCTCTTCTTGAAAGCTTCCAGTGATGAAGCTTCCACAACTTCCAAAGTCAACTTCTGTTCCATGGGTTGATTGTTCTCCCTGTCAGAAACTTTCTCCTTATTTCTAGGTTGAATCTCTCCTTGATCAGTTTCCATGCATTATTTCTTGTCTGGATTTCAGGTGCCTTGGAAAATAGCTTGATCCCTTCATCTCTGTGGCAGCGTCTCAAATATTGAAACACTGTTACCATGTCTCCCTGGTCCTTCTCTTCATTATTCTAGCCATGCCCAGTTCCTGCAACTGTTCATTGTATGTTTTAACCTCCAGTCCCCTAATCATCTTGGTTGCTCTTTTCTGCACTCTTTCTAGAGTCTCAACATTTTTTTTATATTTTTTTTTTTTTCTGATGCAGCTGGAGCCTCCTGCATCATTAAGACCTATCTGTGACACCAGATCTACTCCAATGTTCTCTTATCCTTTTGATTGTGTTGTTTTCTACAATGCATGATGGCACATCCAATCACTGTACAATGGAAAAAAAAATGTTCAGTGAGGTCTTCCAATTCATCATGACTCATTCTGAGAACTGAAGACAAAATATCATCACTGCCACCACTCAGTCAATCACCGGAAGGTAGTTTCTTGAAATAGGTCTTTCAGTCCTCAACTTGATATGTCTCCACAGCCACTTTACCTCAGTTGCCTTCTGGGAGGAAGCTTTGTGGTACCCAAAGCAGAACAACTAGATTCTGCAATAGATTTGTATCCTATAGTATCAACCTTGTTGACTCTCAAGACTCTTTTTTTCTGCTAGGTATCCAAAATGGACTGTGATATGGTATGTGTGTTTGCGTTTGTATGTGTGTGTGTATTTTTTGAGAGTGAGTATCAGAATTTCATTTTCAATGTGTGCCAGTTTGTACACAGAAAAAAAAAGGTGACAATAAAGATTATCTCATCTCATAATCACCCCTTCCCCATTCCTCCCCTCCTCTCCTTCCATCCCCTTCTCCTCTCCATCCCCTCCCTACTTATTGTCTTATCTTTATTTTTTTCTAGAAAAGATTTTCAGAATTTTCCCTGCCTCGTTTTACTGATAACCTAACCTGTGTTTTCTAGCCTTTGATGCAGAAATTAACCCTCCATTATAGAATCTTAAAAAAACAAAACAAAAAAAACCCACTTCATCCTGATAAAGCAGTTTAGAGAATTTACCCATGAAATGAATCCTAAACGACCAATCATGTGGTACAGCCACAACTGGAAGCTCTACACTTATATTCAGCTACGTTTTCATTTCCATGATCCCTACCATTTCTAGGAATAATAACGCAAAGAAGACTTTTCTATTGAGGTTGAATATTCTCACTACTAAGTAGGCCAGCACAGAAAGATTAGCTGAAATCTTAAGCATTTGCTATTTCCCGCATTACACGCCTGCTCATCATTGCTCATTTTTTTGTCTAGTTGTCTTCTGAAAAATTAGAAAAGTCTGGAGATAGGGAAGAATTTTTTTTTCAAATCATACAGGGAAGTACCCGATGAAAATAGTTGGATGGAGAAGCACATCTGCATTCCACTCTCCTCTTTTAGCAAGTGTCTACCCCATTCTCTACTTTGGGTGGGTGGGTGGTTGGAACTGTGTGCAGCGTCACAACAAAATTTCCTTGTTCTATAGGAGAATCTCAAAACTCATCCTGAATTTTATTTTAGGCAAAACTGAAAGACACACTAAACCATTTGGAGAGCATTTGATGAATCAGAGAGTTGTACTGCAGAAAGTAAAGGAAAAGAAGGATTTTCATCAGTATATATTTAAAAAAAAAAAACCAAAGATTTGTTTCTATTTCTAAACTAGAAATAAACTATTGATTCCCCCCTGCCCAGGAATTATACTATTAACATTTGGTACCAATTTTAGGAGTGGTGCGGTGGCCTAGAGATGGAGCTTTCGCCTCAAAATCAGGAGCTGTGAGTTTGATTCTAGGTAAAGGCTGATACTCTTTGGACACACTAAAAATATATATCTGCTCAACGAAACTCCACATTGGTGACAGGAAGGGCATCTGGCCATTAAAACACTCTTCTAGCTCCATTCAGTTGCCCAGACTCCATGCTGCAAGGGATTATGAGGTCATTAAAAGATGATGATTTGGGGTCTATTTTAGGTAGAGTCTAAAAGATTCCAGGGATCATTTAGGACACAAGTTAGTGTCATGATCTAAGTTAGTGCCATGATCTAAAACTATAAAAATAAGGATGTAATGGGATAGAGAGATTTCCAAAGAAATGTCCTAATTTTGATAGGAGCACGATGGCTTGATTGGTTGGAACACTGAGCAGGATGTTAGCAAGCCTGTGTTTGAGACCCAGAAGCTGCCATGGGGTAGGGCTGAGCTCTTGCCCTTCACTCCAGCTCTTGTTCGGGACATGAAAGGAGCCTCCAAATGGGCATTCCCAAGGCAATGGTGATGTCACTGTTTAATCTTTTCAACCTGGAAGGGCCTTGGTGCTTCTGACATGAGTGCAGAAACTCTGGATCCCATGTTTGGAGTATAATAAGTTGAGCTGCTTCAAAGACCAAAATCAATTAAAGGCCCAGTGGTGTTACTCTGTGGATGAATGCAAATTACACTGCATGTAACCCATGTTACACAAATTGATCTTTTTGATGCCTTTCATCTCTCTCTCTGTGTGTGTGTTTGTGTGTGTGCTTGAGAATGAATGAATAGCAACTATTATGACTTCAATCCTACCTGTAGGAAAATCTGAGCATCTTTCTTAATACAGATGTTTTCTGGAGAGAACATTTAATGCAAATTTAAATAAATCAGTGATATTTTTTCAGCCTTCCCATCTAAGAGAGAAAGAAACAGACAGATGGAGAAACAGGTGGCTTATGGGAGATTCAACATTTGCAAGAAACTGATTATTTTTCTTCCCTCAGGTTCATTTCAAGGCAAAAATTCTGTGTAAAGGCATCCTTAGTTCCACCTTCTCCATTTTTCATTCCAATAAATTATGAGCCTCCATCACACTAGATCTACTCAGGGCTAAGATTACCTTCAGTGAGAGGGACTCTCACTATAATTGCAACCTAAATTACTATTTCAGTAACTACTCTTCCTGTTGATGTTGATTTCTTTGTTCTTTCATGTTGGCACTTCATCTATCAGCTCATTTGATTATTTTGAGCATGTAGCATCATACAGTACACTGAATGGAAGGTCAATTGCTGATAAACAGAGAGCTTCATCTTCATTTCCTGTTCAATATTCCTGTTTGTAGACACGTGTACTTAGGTTATTAAGATCAAACTTGGTGAGGGATGGCAGAAGGTAGCCTGCTAGCTATATTCCCCTCCCTTCCCATAATCTGGTGAATTTTCAAAACAGGGAATGATAAATGGCTATCAACCCAGGAGACTATTTTGAACTGTCCTTCTGAATACAGGAAGCTGAGCTAGATCACATGAACTCATTTCTCTTAAGATTCTGTACAACTATAAAAAATTATTTTGTTTTGGATTTGGTAGGCCCTAGAAATGAAACTGCCAATGTATCAAGGACAACACATCAATCTAATTTGTGTCTGGGCTCCCAAATGTATGCTTGCTCTCTCAAAATTGCTGAACATCATGAGACATGAAAACAGCCATGGGTCAGTATTTAAACCCTCATTTCCTAAAAAGTGACTATTTAATCCTTTCCAAAGCTGAATCCAGATAATTATAGTATTACCACTGGGATCAGACATATAATTAAAGAGCCCTAGTGTGGAATTCTAAATTCTATGCTGGCAATTAAGACCAGTGGAAGAATGTAGCATTTAATTCTGGGTCTAAACTCATAAAATTGAGAGCTTCTATAATTGAAAGAAAGAAGGAATAATACAAGGAGCTCACAATTTTCTTTCTTTGTGAGTCTGAAGCAAGCTTCCCTCATGCAGGCTCTTGTTCAAGGATATATATACATATGCATATGCATATGCATATGCATACACACACACACACACACACACACATCCTCTTTAGAAGGTAAGACACTTTCTTTTTGTTTTCCTGGGTCATGGTTCATTCATGGCTCCATTCTAAATAAATAATGGTTTTAGGCCATCAGTCATCAATATGAAATTATTTATGTGTGATAGCAGCACATCCTTAATGTGACTCATTAAAGTAACCACATCTGTTTCCAGACTTTCTTGGAACCATGGGGTTAAAAAAAGAGAAAAAATGTGCTTTTAAAGGAAGATGGACTCATGCTCCCATAAATCCCCAAAATCTTTTTCATTTTTTTTCCAAAGCATGAACAGCAAAGGGAGTCTCTGTGTGTGTACATTTGTCAAAATCTGCAAAACAGGGATTGCAATATCACAATTGAAGCTCCACCTATCACTCAATACAAAAAAGGTGAGACTTCAGCCAAACTAACACACCTGCCAACATGCAGATATTGAGTTAGTTGTATTGGTTTCATAAATGCCTTATCATTACTATCATTATTATCATCATTATCATTATCATTATCATCATTATTATTGTTATTGTTATTGTTATTTTCCTGGAGGAATAAGGAGAGGGAAGATAATCAAAATAACAGAACAACAGATTTGGAAGATCCCTAGGAGATCTTCTAGTCCAACTCCCTGCTCAAGTAGGAGACCTTACACCATTACAGACAAATCACTGTCCAATCACTTCTTAGAAAACTCCAGTGTTGGAGCACCCACAACTTCTGAAGGCAAACCTCTAGAATCATGGCAGGATTAAGTTCTACTGACATCAGGTTTCCAATATTCTGTTATTGTAAAGGCGTAGAGAATTTTTAAAAATGATATTGATTGAGACAGGGATGGGATTCAACCGGTGTTAGAAACAGTTCAGTGAGCACACACTTTGCTCTAATACTTACCTTCTACTGCAGCCCCAGTGAGTAAAAGAGCTGAGGCATGGCAATCCACTGTGTCATGTGAATCAGCTGAGTGGCAAAACATGGAAATAAAGGACAGACTAGGGCAGGGGCGGACGGGCAGGATCAAATGAGAGCTGGAACTGTTATGTCCTGAGCATGGGCGCAAGGAACGGAGATGAGGCATCAAACTGTGACTTCAACTCTTTATTAGTAACTTCAGAACAGAGCAAAGTACTTGGGCAGCAGCAGCTCTTTTATAGAGCTGGCTGCTGTCACAATAACCAATGATTTGAGTTTACTGCTCTAACAAGCATCCAATCAGAGAGACCCGCTGTCAGCCAATCAGATCGGTCAGAAACAACCAATCATGACTCGCTACTCGTGGGCCAATGAGAAGTGCAGGATTACGAGCCTGCTGTTAAAGTAAAGCTATTAGGGTTGTTACTGAACATGTTAGCTTAGTCCTTAACACCCCTCCCCCCAAGGTTCTGTCTGAGGGGTGGGGTGATGCATTCTCATAAATAGGCAGGTCGCTTCACCTGTCTGCTTGATCTGTGCTGTTCCATCAGTTTCTGTCCTGGCTCTTGTTCCAGTGGGCTGCTTGGGTGGTGAAGACGGTCCTGCTGTTTGTTGAATGGCTCTGGGCTGTCCTCTCTGCTCTGGCCAATGCTGTCATCCAGGTTCCCTGGATCTGTTTCCATCGCGGTGCTGCTATGCGGCGAGGCAATTTCCCAGCTCGGTTCTCCTTCTGGCGGTGAGTATCCCATGGTTGGTTGTGTAGACTGCTGGGTTCCGATTGTTAGGTCATCTGCTATTTCTTTTTCAGCTCCCTCGATGTCCCTTCCTCCCCCCAGTTTGAGAGTCAGGGGATGAGATGGGAATAGGTTCTAGTCTGGATCGAAGCTGGTCTATGTGGCGCTTCCACTTTTTTCCATCCACAGTTTGTAGACGGTAGGATCGGGGCCCTGTAAGCTGCGTTATGGTAGCGGGGACCCACAATGGGTCACCCAAGAAGTTTTTCACAAAAACAGGGTAGCTGTTGCTGTTACACTTGCTGCTGGATCCCAGGAATTGTTCTGGTGTGTAAGCAGGGTGGAGGCAATCGAGATGTGAGCGAAGTTTCCGGCCCACTAGGAGTTTGGCTGGGGTTCTGTTTGTGGTGCTGCTTGGAGTAATATGTTGGAGGAGAAGCATCCTGGTTATCTTGTCATCAATGTCTCCCTGGTCCATCTTCTGTAAGGTCTTCTTTACAAATTGGACCATTCGCTCAGCTCTACCGTTGGCCACAGGGTGAGCTGGCGATGTTAAAGCATGGCGGATGCCCTGGTCTGCTAGGTACTGTTTGAATGCCAGGGCAGTGAATTGAGGGCCATTATCGGAGACCAGGACATCCAGCAATCCCTGGGTATGAATAGCTTATTCAGTTATTTAATGACCGCCTCCGTGGTGGTGGTTTCATTTTGTGGACCTCGAGCCAGTTAGAATAGGCATCCACGGTTAGAAGGAAAGTGTGTCATCTTGTGGGTCCCACAAAATCGATGTGGACATGGGACCAGGGACCTTGAGGTGTTTCCCACTGAGTTGGGGGTGTTTTTGGAGGAGCGGAGCAAGTCTCCTGGCACTTGCTGCACGTAGCCACCCAGGCCTCTATCTGCTTATCTATGCCTGACCACCACGCGGAACTCCTTGCCAATGCCTTCATCCGCACAATGCCTGGATGTCCATTGTGCACAATGCCTGGATGTCCATCGTGCAAAATTTTCAAAACTTTATGTTGCAATTTCTCCAGGATGATGATTCTGTCTCCCCACAAGATGCAGCCCTTTTGAGAAAATAGTTCTGTCTGTCAATTTCTGAACGGCCTGAAAGTGTCATTGGGTTCGTTGTCTGGCCAACCTTGTTCCACCCAGCTGAGGACTCATGCTTAAGAAGGATCCTTCTTCGTTTCTGAGGCGATGTCCTGAGTGGTCAGTGGTGGTGATTTAAGAGACTCAATTTGCAATATGGCTAGGGTTGGAGCTGGGTCATCTATGACGTCTGGTAGCAGAGAACGGCTCAAAGCGTCAGCGTGGGAAATAGCTTTCCCCGGGCGGTGTTGCAGTTGGTAATCGTATGCGGCTAAAAACTCCGAACAACATGTCATTCTTGATGATAAGATGTGGGGAGTTGGTTTGTTTCCTGCTAAAATGCCAAGTAGCGGCTTGTGGTCTGTAATTATGGCAAAGGGTCTCCCATAAACATACTCATGGAAACATTTAATTGCGGATACAATGGCGAGAGCCTCTTTATCAAGTTGGCTATAGTTCCTCATTACCGTTTGGTAGGACATGGCTTAAAATGGCTCCCACTCTGAATGGTGAGGCGTCACAGGTAACCGTTAAGGATAGAGTCTCGTTGTATTGTATTAATACAGCATCAGAAGTTAGGAGGTCTTTTACTTGTTGAAATGCTCATTCTTCACGCTGTCCCCAGACCCAGGAAGCCTTTTTGTCAAGAAATCTATGTAGGGGCTCGGCTACGGTCGCCTTCTGGGGCAAGAAGATGTTATAAAAGTTAATGAGTCCCAGGAAGACTTGGAGGTCTGTCTTATTTCTAGGTCTTGGGGCGTTTTTGATTGCAGTTAGGTTTTTTTCGGTGGGGTGGATTCCCTGTCTATCGAGAAGGTATCCCAGGAACTCCACTCTCTCCGTAAAAGTTGACACTGTCCCTTTTTACCTTCAGGCCAGTGTCTTTAAATTTTTGGAGAACCATTCTGAGTCATTGTTCTAATAATTCTCTAGTAGGGGCAACTATTAAGACATCATTAAAATAAGGCATGATGCCTTTTATGCCTTGTAATAGTCTCTCCATCAGACTTTGGAAAATGCCCAGTGCCATGCTTACTCTGAATTGGAGTCTATTGCACTTGAAGGAACCTCTGTGTGTGACTATAGTCTGGGCTTCTGCAGTTGTCGCATCTATGGGTAGCTGTTGGTATGCCTGAGCTAAGTCCAATTTCGCAAATATTTTTCCACCACCCAGGGAGTGAAGAAGGTGTTGGACCACTGGTACCGGGTAAGCCCTCTGCTGAAGCGCGTGATTTAGGGTGGCCCGGTAATCCCCACAAATTCTTAACGATCCATCTGGCTTTATGGGTGTTACTACTGGGGTCTCCCATCGGGCATGGTCAATCGGTTCCAACACACCCTGAGCAATTTGTCCAGTTGCTCATCGATCTTTGGCTTGAGTGCAAAAGGCACCCAACGAGGCTTAAGGCGAATGGGAGCTACATTGGGGTTGAGATTAAATGATATAGGGGTCCCCTTGTACTTGCCTAACTTCCCTGTGAAAACGTCCTGGAATTTCTGGATGAGGGCCTCTTCCTAGTCATCGCTTCCAGTTTGGTGGATGCCAGCTAGTTCAATTCCGAATGGGGTGAACCACTGTAACCCTAATAAACTGGGCCGGTCACGATCGACGACAGTTGGGGTAACGTTGCGGTGCAGTCTTTGTAGGATACTTGGATATGGCTGGAACTGACAACCGGAATTCTGTTCCCTTGGTAGTCCTTTAGGATGATTCTTTGAGTGCTGAGGTCCTGGCGACAGATGGCGGGGATCAGCTGTTTGAGGGTTTTCCAGGAGACCATCGATAGGGATGACCCCAAGTCAACTTCCATCACGCAAGGTCGATTCTCAATAGCGACCTTTATTTGGATTTTTCTTGCATCTAGTGATGAAGTGTGGCCTATAGTGATAGTTTGGTGTGCCTCTTCTCGTCTCGTTGAAGCGGCAGGTGCTTGATTTCTGTAGCAGTGGTTGTTCCATTGGCGGTTCAGGCGGTCCCGATTTACAGGTGGGTTGCCTGTATTCTGGCGGAGATTATTCTCCCTCTGGCTTGGACTGGACCCTCACTTGCTTCTGCAGACCTTTGCAATGTGGCCTCTCTTTCCACAGGAACGGCAGAGTGCATTGAGGAATTTGCAGTCTGATCGCGGGTGGTTTGCTCCTCAACCAGCACATTGGCGCGGAAGTCTCTGGTTCCTTTGATCTCATTCTGAGCGGAGCCAGTTGACCTCCTCTTCCTCACTGTCTGAGGATGATTTGAGGTCTTCATGATGAGCGGTAATAGTGTGCCTCTCAGAGGAAGGCGAACTATCACTAGCGAGTTGGCGGTGTGGTGCGTTCTCTCAGCGCATTCGAGCGGCTGACTTCCTGGTTGCTTCTGCGGCAGTAGCGTCAGCGATGACATCTGCAAGGCTGATGTCTCCCTTTGCCATGATCTTGCTCTGTACCGTGTGGTCATCTAATCCCAGAACTATTCGGTCTCTCAGGACTTCCTCGAGGTTTGCGAAACCACAGAGTCCTCCCAGGTTCTGGAGATCAGCTACGAAGTCTCCAATGCTCTCATTCTTCTGTTGGTCCCTCTGGTAAAACTCGTGTCTTCGTATCAGTGTAGGTACTGCGGGTGCATAATGGGCCCGGAGGATCGGCGCGAGGTTATCCCAATCCATGGTCTTTACTTCTGCCAGTTTGGCAAGTGCCTTAGCCATTTTAGAAACGGTGGGCCTGCAATGGGTCAGGAACACTGCTTGTTTCTTGCCAGGCGTAGCATCTTTCAGATTGTTGGTCTCCAGGAATATCTGGATCCGGTCCATATACGAGTCCCAGTCTTCGTTTGCTGGGTCAAATGGAGCAGGTGGTATGGCACCAGTGGTCATCCTGCCATTTGTTGTGTGCACTCTCAGCCACGTGCTCTGTCTTGTTCGATGAGTGTTTAGTCAGCTCTATCGTCTCCGCATCCCACCCTTGTCGCCAGTGTTATGTCCTGAGCATGGGCGCAAGGAACGGAGACGAGGCATCGAACTGTGACTTCAACTCTTTATTAGTAACTTCAGAACAGAGCAAAATACTTGGGCAGCAGCAGCTCTTTTATAAAGCTGGCTGCTGTCACAATAACCAATGATTGGAGTTTACCGCTCTAACAAGCATCCAATCAGAGACACCTACTGTCAGCCAAACAGATCAGCCAGAAATGACCAATCACGACTCACTATTCGCGGGCCAATGAGAAGTGCAGGATTACGAGCCTGCTGTTAAAGTAAAGCTATTAGGATTGTTGCTGAACGCGTTAGCTTAGTCCTTAACAGGAACTACCAGTTCACCTTAACCAGTCTGAACTGATAGAATCCCACCCCTGGATTGAGATATACATTGTTTGTTTGTATCCCACATTTATTTAACAAATAACTCAACATACAAACAAATACACTTGCATCCTCCTATTTTCCCACAACAATCCTGTGGGGTATGTTGGGCTGAAAGAGAAGGACTGCCTTCAAGTCACCCAGTTGGCTTTCATGGCTAAGTCCATGACTTGAACTCACTGTCTCCTTCAAGCCTGGTGCTTTAGCCACAAAACCAAACTGGCTCTCTTGAAGAGAAGTGGGAGAGGCTTGAAACAACTTTATAAGTCCAGAGCAACAAGATAACGTTTGGAAGAGCCTCAAGCAGAAATCTCCCCAATCAACCCCAGTTGATATAAGAAGCATGGGGAGGTATAGCACAACCAGATTTGCAAGGTTCTGTTACAGTAGCTTATTTCAACAGCTTTCCTGTGGAGTTAACATCCAGATGTCATCTAACTAGGTGAGTGGTGGGTTTCCAAATTTTCCCCTATTGGTTCTATATGTGTGCACATACTTTGTGCACATGTGCAGGGCTCAATAGCTGACTTCTGTTAACCTGGATAGCTCCATGAAGTGTTTTTATTCTCAGCTGAGGCACGGCAATAGCATGAATTAATTGAACTTTGTGCACACCCACAAGACAAAAATACAGAGCTCTGTCAACTAGGTGAGCTGCCTGGAGTGTTTTTAAGGTCAACTGGGACATGGCAATAGTACAAATTAGCTGAGATTTGCACACTCCCATGACACAAATATGGAGCTTTGTCAACCTGGTGAGCTGCCTGGAGTGTTTTTAAGCTCAGCTGAGGTGCAGCAATCCGTGCAAATAAGCTGAGCTAAAAAATAAGGAAATATAGGAGAGGTAACAACAGGGGTGAGTGGGCAGGGCCAACCAGAGGTGATATTTGCCAGTTTTTCAAATGTGTCAAATGTTTCGCTACTGGTACGCCAGAACCAGTCCAAACTAGCTGAATACCTAATGATTCTTGTGGTGTCTGCTTCTGGAACTAGACTTCTTTAAAGGGTTAACAATCAGCTGATAGTGATGGAAAGAAGCACAGGGTGCTTTAGGAAGAGGCAGACATGAGAAAACATAAGAACAGCTCCTCAACCAAATTTAAAGCAAGAAAACCAGAGTAGGGATCTGGAGAAGATGCCCTCATTTGCAAGGCAGTTCAAATGATCTTCCTGGAGACAGACAATCCAGCTATTTTTCTTAAATACAGTACATCATCTGTTGATCAGCTCCTAACAACTTAAGCATATACATAATAAATTTATAGATGCACATTTTCCCAGCTCACTGAATCTGTGTTCACCTTTCAAGACCAATTTTTCATTTCAGATTAGGCCCCCATGTCAGCATTAAGTGAACAATTTTAAAAAAATAGATTCCACAAAGTCTGAATTTCTGATATTCAACATCAAGTTGCATAATAGAACAATAAAAACAGACAGGCAGAAAATACAGATAAGACTAAAGAAACAATGCATTCAACTCTCCTAAGCATATCAAAAGCTATTTATACTAAACTGATGTTAGGATAAAAAATATCTCAGATGAACAATGAAATCATACTTTCCATTATTTTGCAGATGGGAGTAGGGGTAACGCTTTCAGCACTCCATTTGATTTTGGTGCAATTCACAATTTATCTTTAAAATCAATCCCAATAAAAATGTCTTAGAATAATATTTTTTCCTTTATAGTTGGAAAATGCATTAAGTTGGGAGAGGCTAGTGGGTAATTTTCTAATTATTGTGAAAGTTCTTAAGTGAGAGGGTTTTCTTTTAATATTCTTGTTGGATAACTCACTTTAAAAGAGGATAAATCCAAAGTTTAATTTTCCCCTGTCTTCAATCTGTTTTAGATTTTAAAGTCTCCTAGGTACCCCCGTGTTATCATGTCTTTGCTGCTGAAATATTGAAGTCCATTAATGGAGATGGAAGAGAGACAGAGAGAGAAAGAGAGAGAATTATAGAAGTATTTCATAATGTAAATATGAGATTGCTATACTTTTATAATTAAAAGAGTCGTCCAAATATTTAATACCCTGAAGGTAACTCTCAGAAGGAAAGGAAATCCAGAGTGAATCTCTGTATTCAGAATGAAAGCACTGGAGGTAATTATGTAGCTAGTCTCTGAAGCTAAGAATACTTAACACATTGGATGCTTGAATTAGTACAAGATAAAAGACTTTGGATGCCTTCCAAAGGCAGGAACACAAAGGAATTGTATGGAAAATTTAACTCTGATGACCTAAATAAGCTAACAAACAAGCTTGTGTTGCCAAATAAGAAAGAGCAACTCAACAAGGGTTGAAGCATCCCAATAACAAGGAATTTCATGCGAAGGATAAATTGTGTCCTATGAGTCAAGTGCATGTAAAAGTTGGAGACTTCAAACATTCCACATAAAGAGTAACTCTTCCCTATCATTATCTTGATTCCTTACCAGAAAGATGCAATTATATACCAAAAGTGAGGTGAACTGGATCTGGTTTGCTTCAAAAGATTCAAACTGTTTCAGGAAATGAATTGAATTTGGTCTGAGTTAAATCTCTAACGTTCACCATTAAAATGCACGTGCATGTTTGAGGACATCATTCAGGTATGGTCCATCTAGGCTAGGGGTCAGTAACCTACAGCTCCAGAGCCACAAGTGGCTCTTTTATCCCTCTGCTGAGGCTCCCTCCTTTTATACTTCTGCTGCAGAGAGAAGCATCTGGGGCTGATTTTCCAGTACCTCAACCCTTGCTGGGTCTTGCGGGTACTTCTTCTGGCCCTTGTTGGTGCAGGGTAAATCTTGGTCACTCGCAGAGACATGAGACCTGTTCTCCCATCCGAGAAAATGGCCCAACCTGGCCATGGCATGGCTGGGAGGTCATGTGACTGGATGGGAGTGAGTGACTTGGAGTTGGCCACACCCACCCAGTCACACCAGTTGTTAAATTATTGGCTTCCAGTGTTTTCTTTTCTGTGGGAAACAGGTCCAAATGGCTTTTTGAGTGTTTAAGGCTGTTGACCCCTGATCTAAGATGAGATTGTGGAGGCCAATCTAGCCAAACCAAATTGGGTGAAACCAGTTTTTAGCCTGAATTGCCTGACAAGATTCTGTTCTACATTTTCCCATAACCCTGTCCTCCTGTAGTAGCTTGGCATACAACACACCATGGCTTCATTCACCATGGATTTTGAAAGAAACACAATGGGGGGATTTCATGATTCATCCCAATCCACAACCATGGTTTTGAAAGCAGTCTATCTGGGCTCCACAATGAGTCACATTTGAAGGAATCATAATATAGCTTAATACAATATGTGAAGCTTCAAGACAGAAATAATAGCTTTGAAAGAAATCCCCAGCAGTTATACTAAGGGAAGGAAATGCTACTGTTCCAGCCAACACTTTTTAAATCTTCATATCATGGAACTGTTTTAATTCCAACTGATCATTAAAGGAACTCTATAATTTAAGTTAATGATGTTCTCTACCTGCACTTCCCTTTTTTCTCCTTGCTCTATGTTCCTTTGTCTCCCTCCTTTTTTTTGTCACAAGTTTTATAGTTTAAGAGAGGCATCAGACTTGGTTGGGTTTTTTGTTTTTTTTTAAATAGCTTTTAAGCTGAACCGAAGAGTAAAAAATGCTTTGTTTTGATCAGTAAAATATTTAAAAAATATTTCTCTTTAACCTTTTGTAACAGTCAGAAAGTGATGATCCTAGTTGGGCCAAAACAGCTAACAACAATAACAATAACAGTGATTTCTGATAGCTCACTGATGTAATACCTCTGCAGGATTTACAGTAGTTCTGGACTTCTCAGATCAGAAGTATATTGGGTCATTTAACTATTTTGATGCCAAGAGTCTGCTCGATTCATAAAAAATATATTTTAAACTAAGCCTCACTCCAGGGTGGGTTAATTTTTTGGCATCTCTTTAATTGTTTCACACACAAACTCTCTCACACACATGCTTCCTCAAACTGCTGACATAATTTCTTATACTTTTCAAGAGGAAACAGATGAAAACAGTAACATAAGTCATAAAACAGGAAAATCACAGTTGAATAAACAACAAATTTCACCAAACTCCCCCAAACCCCATGCCATATGTATTATGTGACTCCACCTACAGTTCTCAGCCTCCTGGAAAATATTAAATAAATTTCTTGACAATGCCAGTGTTGTTACTCCAGTCCTAACCAACTGAGGTGTAAAAAGAATTGGGAAGCTAGTCATCAGTGTTAAGACAACCTGAGTCACATTTTGGTGATTGTACAACAGAGTGAATCACAAATTTGCCATCTGCATTATAATATATTGTCTTACCCAACTTAGGCCATGTGATTGATTTATGATTAAAGGTTGTAGAAAGTTAGCACTCATTCCTCTCCTAGAAGAATGAAATATTTTGAGTAATATTAAAAAAAAAGGATAAAATATTTTCCCCAAAATAGAAATAAAAACTCTTAAGAGAGACAGAAAGCAGACTGCCCCCAGTAGGCATTTTGTGCCCATTAAGAAAGACTGGGGCATCCTATCTATAAACAAAAGACTTTAGCTTCAGGGGTGATGGGATTAAGACATGACCCTTCAGGACATAATAAGATTAAACCTCTACCATTTAGCAGAAGACCAAGAGCTCACTACATTGTGCAATCTCCTAAGGACATTCCATCTCTCTCAGAAACATCAACCAAACTTAGCTCAGCAAACACCTAGGATTTGTACTTTGCCTATAGAGCCAGCTATGACCCCTGTGTAACCCCTATCTGGCCCCATGGGAGTTTGACAACAGCCAATAGAATATATGTTCTTGCACAGGAACAGGAAGCTCAAATACAGAGCCCAGAGAGGGTATCAATCACCTCCCATTCTCAACTCCATGTGGGCAGCTGCCCAGAATCACACGTGCTTGGTGGTTCTGCTTCATCAATAAGTGGAGCCTCTTTTCAATCAGCCTCCATTCTCTATTTTGTCTCCAGTGTCTTTCTCCCAGATTGGAACTGGAACTGGATATTTCTTCCAACATGGTGTTGACAATGCCAAATCTTTGTTTATTGAGTAAACCATGATTCCATGTGTTGTGTACCAAGGCATCCAGAGTTTCAGATTAAAAAATATGATAAGCAATTAGGCAGAAATTGTATAAAAATTTCCAAATTTTAAGAAAGTTTCTGAGAAACTAGACAGATCAGAGAAGTGCATTGAGATAGATTAAAAACACTTTCAATGATAACTTTGACTAGGAGTTGTGGGAAGAAGGAGTTGATGATGCTTTTCAAGTAGAAGACTATCATTCAGAGTGCTGGGTGAGGAACATTAGATATGAGATACCTTAAGGGAGAATCCAGCTGAATGTTAAGAAGAACTTCCTAATGATAACCTACAGTGGGGTCAACTTCTAAAGAAAGTGGAAAGCTACCATTTTCTGGATGCATCCAAGCAGCTTTTCCATGCTTGCAGTGCCTTAACTTGGATTTCAGCATTGCATCTAAATGATCCTAGGATTCTAAGATAGTCCATATTGAATGCATCACACATGGCAATACAATACTTCCCAGATTATCAGAAAATGTGCAACATTTAGATTTAGATTGAGATTGAGATTGAGCCTTGGTGGTGCAGTGGTTAGAGAGCGGTACTGCAGGCTACTTCTGCTGACTGCCAGCTGTGTGCAATTTAGCAGTTCATATCTCACCAGGCTCAAGATTGACTTAGTCTTCCATCCTTCCAAGGTGGGTAAAATGAGGACCCAAATTGTTGGGGGCAATAAGTTGACTCTGTAAACTGCTTAGAGAAGGCTGTAAAACACTGTACAATGGTATACAAATCTAAGTGCTATTGCTATTTAGTACACCTCCTCAACTATCTGGGAGGGAGCTGGGACTTAGAAAACCAAGAGACTGATTTGAAGAATTGAACAATTGATTTATGGTTCAGAGTTTTGATAACATTACCTTCTAGGCTATTGTTTTCTGGCTATTGGGGTGAATGAGAATCTTGAGGAACAAGACGTCCCTTCCAATGGATAGAGAAATGACCTCTTAGTGGGAATTTACTCATTTCAGGATACTATTTTTTCTCCCCTATGGAGAATAAGACTCCAGAGATGGTAGGTGGTAACCTTTTAAGAGAGATAATTGAAAATATGAAAAAGGAATTGGTGTTGGGCATATGGACTGCATAATGTTTGATTGTCTGGTATAAAAATAGCAGATGCTAGTTGTTTGTTGTTGTTTTGTTTGTTTTTCCCAGGCTGGCAGATACCACTGGGGAAAAATAAGCAATTATGAACAACAGTAGCCAAACAACAACAGAATGGAACACAATTATGTAGCCCTTGAAGCAAATGCAGTATATATTACTTCATGGAGCAAGGTAGATAGACAGTACACATTTCCTATATTGTTTAATGTAAACTATGCAGTATATGTATAAGAGTCAATATATGGGATATGAAACATGTGCAGCTTTCTCTTCTTTTGTCTTAATAAAAGTCATGATTTTGCTGTTCATGTCAGGATGTAAATCTTCATTGGTATTATGAATGATTTTTATAAATTTATGATATAGATCTTTAAGGAGCAGATGCCTCAATGAGAAGACATCAATTGTTCCCAGTGCGCAGCGATTTGAACAAGGACCACAGCCCCTTGATTTAAAATAAAAAGGAAAGGATATTTTACAAGGGCTAATATCAACCTACTGGGATTGAAGAACATGCCATATTTAGTTTCATTGTGCATGAACCAAGTTTTGAAAGAACAGAAGGTTGAACCCAAAAGCAATCGATTTCTGATATAGAAAAACAGCACTCTGTCTCATAAATTAGGAGGTTGGAGGAGTGGGACTTTCCTGATGTTATTGAATTTCAATTCTCAATCATTCCAGCCAGACTGACTGAATACCACAATGAAAGGAAGTCACCAATATGTTTATGAAGATTCTCAGTCATCCAGGTCATGGTTGTCCCAAAGATGCTTTTTCAAGAGGCAACTGACAAAGCTTCTCATCTTGGATGAGAAGCGAAACATCTTCAAAGAAAAACGAGAAAGTCCAGCTGCCTTTTTAAAAAAGCATCTTTGGGAAGTCACCAAGAGTTATTCAGTTATTCAGTTCCCTACTTTCATTAATAACAAAAACAATAATCAGGGAACAGGAATAGGGGAACACATCATTTTGGATCAGCCTTAAGTATGGAAAAGTTCTGGATTGTCCAAATTGAAGGGAAGCACACAAAAAAGCTATCCTCTTCCCTGATTTGCCTCTCTATATTTGTCTTGAAGTAGAAAATAAAATATAAGTAATAGTTACAAATGAAAGTCTATGGAGATTCTCAATCAAGGCTGTCCCAAGGGTGCTTTTTTCCAAAGGCAATTGGGCTTTTCTTGGTGTTTTTCTTTGAAAACATTTCACTTCTCATCCAAGAAGCTTCTTCAGTTATGAATGAAAGACAAATTACATTTAGAAATACATTATAACCAATATCCACACACATACATAGATACAGATAAACACATCTGGAATCTGCACCTGTTTCATAAACTTATCAGTGAGACGTGTAGCTTTAGTTCTAACTGGAAGGAGTTAGTTTGTTTCTTCCCAGACAGTTTCTATATTTATTCTTTATTTTTAGAACTACCAGGAAAAGTTGATCTCATTGATTTTATTACTGACAAAGAGATATTCATTTCTGACTTACATCCCAGAACCAAGTTAATGATTTCTCCTCAAATACCTCCCTTCACTGAAAACAGAAGCCTGAAAGAGGGATAGATTTGCACATGTGGCATTTGCTGTAACCGTAAATCTTTTCAACAGTGGGAACAAGGTGTGCCTTTACAAGGATGGGAAATCAACTGCAAAGTACAGTATATGGGAAACACTCTTCTGTAAGCCTACAAAACGTTATACTGCTCACAGCTTGCACAGATATGCATTTCTCAAATATCACTTATAGAAGAAAGGAGATACTCTTAAAATACAGACAAAATGTCCCAAGAAGGCTGAAGTGCAGCTTTTTGGTGTACAATGATACATTTGCAAGGTCAAAAGGAGGGAAACTGGTCAGGAATGCTACAAATATCCATCCTCCAGAAATGATAAGATATCCAAAGAACAAGAGGGGAGAAAACTAAATAACATTTCAAATGATATCTGGCTACCCTGGTTTTAAAACATTCCATTAATGCTCCACAAGATAAGACTTTCTCAAAGTGTTAAGAACCATAGAAAAATCCATTGCTAAAATTTTTGAAGCCCACCCCTGGATAAGAGCCAATGGAATTCAGGCTGTGCTGGACTTAGAATTCTTTGGGCTTGAAGGGACTCAAGACTGATGATACATTTAACTCCTCCCTCAGACCCCAAGTCCCCTTCTATAGTATGTGTGGATAGAAGAAAGAAAGAACTTAAGTATTGACCTGCTACAGATGAGTTATTGGTTTTTGAGGGTTTTTTTATGCTTTCTGAACTTGGCTATTTTCTTGCAGATATTTCATTATCCAAACTTGGTAACATCCTCAGTATTTGTGTCATCCCAGCATTGATGAAGATATCTAGTATGGGTAATGAAATGTCTGCAAGAAAACATCCAGCTTGACAGAGCATCAAGGACCCCTCATTTCAATCCTGGGCTACAAATTTCCTCCTTTATTGTTGCTAGTATTTCAAAGATATATTTTGAAATGTTAATGTACTATCATTTCATTATCAAAAGGTTCATTTTAATTTTGTAAACTTCACAAAATATTTAGAAAAGTGGAAGCTTCTTATTAAAAAAACAAATGTTGATGTATTAAATGTTTCGGAAAATCCAAAGTAGGATGAAAAAAATCAAGCCAGAAAATTATTTTAATTGCTGTTTGCATACCTGTTCACATATTATGCTGTTCACATAGACTTGTCCACTGTATTTTAATAGACCCAAATCCCAAATTATTACCACAAGTATAGCAACACTTAGTAAGATTTAGCTTTTCTCATTATATAATAATTAATTATCTTTACAACGTAAACTCTACCTACAAGTTTAAACTCAAGGGACAAAATAACTAGTGAGACAATCAAGACTATTCCATAGTGGAATACTTTTCGATAGGCAAAAATGGCAGATTTTTTAATGTATATTTATCAATCAGAGCTGGAAAGGACTTTGGAGGTCTTCAAGTCCAGCTCCCTGCTCAAGCAGGAGACCCTATACCATTTCAGACAAGTAACTGTCCAGTCTCTTCTTAGAAACCTCCAGTAATGGAGCATCCACAACTTCTGGAGGCAAGCTGTTCCACTGGTTAATTGTCCTCACGATAAGGAAGTTTCTCCTTAATTGCAGGCTGCTGCTCCCCTTGATTAGTTTCCATCCATTGTTTTATATATATGGAACTGGATTTCCAGAAGTTCCTGGCATCAATATAGCAGCCTTTGATCATCACATCTCCAGCTACTATTTAATACAGCCACTAATCCCATGGCTTCTCATAAACTACTCATAAGAAATTGTTTTTCCAACAAGTGAAATGTTTGCCCATCCCTAATCTAGGTTATATTTCCTAGCATCTTCATCTCATTGGAACTAGAATTATCAGACTTAGACTGAACAATTCTTACTACCATGAGATGGCACCAAAGAACTAGTATTTAGTATGGCTTGTTGCTACCATCTAGCAATCATGTAGACGTTTGCAAACCAAAATACGGGTCAAAACAATTCACCTTTCACAGATTGATGGTTTCTAAATTCCTGCCTTGGCAGCATCTGCCAGACCTCATCTGAGTTTGGAAGTTAAGCAGACTTTCAGGGAATTCTAAGCTGAAGGAAAAAGTTGAATAACACCTCTGAAGAAGAAATTAGCAAATAATTTCCATAATTGCCAAATAATTGCCAAGAAAACTCTGCAAGGATGTATACTAACCCACCAGGAATTGACCAATTCTTTATTCTTCTCCAAAACTTTTACCTTATTTGGTAGAAGGAAATGCACTATTTTCACTGCTTTCATCCTGTTGAACCATTTAAAAGGGGCTGCAGTGCCTGATTAGTGCCTGATTTTTATTCAAAGAATAAAAAGTCACAATTCCCACACTCCATACTCTGCAGTAAAAAAAAAAAAAAAAATGTTAAACCTATATAACACATTTTGCCTTTTAATAGTCCTACAATGGCATAAATGAGTTGGAGGCAGAATATATATTGCAACATCATATTTCTTTATGTTTGGGGACATTTTACTGTACTATCTTGTGAATAATGATCATTCTATAGGCCTAATTTCCATATAACCTGTGCCTGGGGAAGTTAAGAATGAAACAGAGCAGTGTGTAATCATATTAACTAAAATCTGAAGTACAAAAGCTACATATTTTTGGCTGCAAACATCTTCCAAGACACAGTGGCAAACCTGGATTGATTACTGTTTGTAATAGCAATAATCCTTCCAAAATCAGTCATTAACACTGTTAACAACTAATTTTACAGAATTTCAACTGCCCTTGGCATAGCCTGAAGCAGTTTTTGAGCTTGTCATTAACTGTGGGTTACAATTGATTTCTTTGGGGCCTATTTAACAGAAATTTTATTTCAACCCTGCACCCACTGTGCCTAATCATCATCCAGTAAATAAATGCCTTTTTTCCCCCTAGGTTTTAACCTTCTATTTTTTTAAAAAATTCAACTTGGCAGACTATTCAATGAGATTGGAGCAAGAGAAAACAATACTTCATGTACAAGAAAGAGACCTACAAATCCTGGGAGTAACTTATTTCTACAACATTCTTCATCTGATCTGTTCAGTTTCAAACACATTAAAAAAAAAAAAAAAAAGATGCAGGCTGCAAAATACCTAGTCCATAAAGAGTTAACCTTTGCTGTCTCTGTTTCTAGTAGTCAGTTGGATTTTTACAGACTGGATCTGCTGGTCTTAAACAAATTGATCAACTCACGAAGTTTGTATTAAATCAAAGACAGAAGGAACCAATACTTTAAAGACAACAACATACAAAGATTTGGTGTTGGAGGAATCAAGTCACCTACTGAAGAGCTAGACAGCAAGATGTATTTTCATTTAGTCATCTGCACCCCTATAACTATTTGGTTTGGTTCTCCAACCCAACAAGACAGACACAGACTTCAGAGGATAATTAGGACTGTAGAAAAAAAAAATACTACCAGCCTGCCTTCCATTGAGGACCCGTATACTGCATGAGTCAAAAAGAGGGCCGTGAAAATATCTATAGACCCTCATATCCTGGACATAAACTGTTTCAACTCCTACTCTCAAAACAATGCTATAGAGCATTGCACACCAGAACAGTTTTTTTTCCAGAATGCCATCACTCTGCTGAACAAGTCATTCCCTCAACACTGTCCAACTATTTACTAAGTCTGCATTACTATCAGTATTAATCTTCTCATCACTCCTATCACCCATTCCCTCCCACTTGTGATTGTATGACTGTAACTTTGTCGCGTGTATCCTTACAATTTATACTGACTATTTCCTATCATGATTTGATTGCCTATTTGTACCCTGTGACTATTATTAAGTGTTGTACCTTATGATTCTTGATGAATTGTATCATTTCTTTTTATGTACACTGAGACCATATGCACCAAGACAAATTCCTTGTGTGTCTAATTACACTTGGCCATTAAATAATTCATTCATTCATTCAGAAATGCCAAGTAACCAGGAAAAAGAAAAAAAAAAAAAAAGAGAGGGGGGAGGCAAGCTCACTTGTTCTACCAATATTTAATAATAGTTATACCATCAAGTCTTGGTTTAGTAGTTTGGAATACAATCACTTGCTAATATCTGCCAATCAAACTCCTAATCCTATAAGACCAGGGACTGATAAAAACTTTGACAATGTGAAAAACATGATGAATTGCTGTCAAAGAAAACTCATTCTGTACTCAGATTAGGAAGTCACAGGAAGCTTCCATTAAGAAAGAAAATGTTACATTATATCACAAGAAGACTGAGAATCTGAATGTCCTGGGGAAAAATTCGAGGAGAGGAGAGGGGAGGAGAGGGAGGGGAGGAAAAGAAAAGGGGAAAAGAGGAGAGGAAGTAGAAGCTGAAGCAGAATAAATTTATGTAAAGGAGGAGGGCAGAGAAGTGAAGTAATCAAAACGACACTATCAATAGACATGAAATGTTCAAACATTCTGGAGACTCAGATAACACAAAATCTCTGGTGTCTTAGTAAAAATAGTTCAAAAGTAAATGCTTACAAGAGTCTGGGTGATTGGAGGTGAATATGGACAAAACAATAATTTTATCACCATGTTTTTTCTGATTGCCTTGGAAAACTGATATCTACACAAGCACTGATTGTCTGCAATTAATGCTTTCAAATGACCCGCTGCAAGATTCCTGTATAATAGGCTTGAACCATAAAATAGCTTTTTTTTTTTGCATGCAGTTCACACCTGACAGTTTGAATGGCATGGCTCCAAACAATACATTTTTTTCATCATCCATTTTCTCACTTGATCCTCTTTTTGTGAATCCAATCACCACTCCTTGGCCAGTTGGGTTTAGTATAATTATGTTTGGTGGTTTCAGAAATAGGTTCCCACCTCAAATTGATATGTTAAGGGATTCCAATAGACAAAAAGAAACTGATCCAAAAGAAGTCAGGTGAGGTAGGAAGGAATGTGCTGAAATACTTTATGAGAGAGATGTAAAAAATCCAAGCTATCTTAAAATACTTCCCCAACTTACAGAAACTCTAGAACTAGAAGATGAAGTTAAATTGACAGTCTGGTTCTTACTATGGTGGAATGCCAAAGAAACTTAGGGAATACTCCTGAAAAATGACTAGCAACAGAAGAAGACTCTGCCTAGGATTGAGAAGCAGAAGGGTCCCTGGAGCCTTGTTGCTAAATTGAGTTGCAATACTGCACAGTCCATTTTGTTTTAGTGGAAAATGACAAAACACAGCTTTGTTGTTTTGTTTCTCACAGCAGAAGCTGTAGCACATAGACTTCTATACCACTCCATAGTGTTTTACAGCCCTCTCTAAGAGGTTTACAGAATCAGCCAATTGCCCCCAACAATCTAGTTTCTCATTTTATTGTCTCAGAAGGATGGAAGGCTGAGTCAACCTTGAGCTGCTCAGGATTGAACTGCTGACAGTCTGCAGAATTAGCCTGCAGTACTGCAATCTAACCATTGTGCCACCGCAGCTCATAGGCCAAGATCATGGCAAGTCATGTTGTCTGGTGTGATCAGAGAATATGCATATAGGTGTGTTGTTGGGTGTGTGTATGAGAGAGAGAGGCGGGGAGAGGGAGAGAATATTCTCCTGCTTATTTCCTGCAGATCCAGAAAGAGAAGAAGTTTAAAAGAAGAAGAAAACCAATCTGAATATCTTTATCTTGTATGAAGGACTTTAACAAAGCAGCTTCCTAACAAAATAAGTATAGTAATTAACCAAACTTGAAGAAAGAACTTGTACAAAGAAAAAAGGATTTGTCACTAAAACTAAAACCAGGCAAGCCTGAATTAGATAGAGTTAATTGTTACAAGGACACTGGTTCATTATTTACACTCCTTTTATCAGCAACATAGGATTATTTGGATTTAACTTTAAGGGATTGGCAAACAATGTGTGTTCTCCAGCTGGGCTATCACATTAAATGGTTTTCTCTAAGGATAACAAAGAAAGATCTTTAAAAGTGTATTACTATTCTCCTAAATCTTTCTTAAGTAGCATTCATATTTGTGAAGATGTAAATGCTCAGACTTGATTGATAGCTCTACTCATTGTGAGAAACAATGATGGTTAATGCACGTAGTCCTTGATTTACAACAATTGAGACCAAAATTTATGTTGTTAAACAAGACATTTGTTAAGAGATTTTTTTGCCGCATTTTACAGTTACTAAACACTGCAGTTCTTAAGTTAGTAGCACAGCTGTTAAGTGAATCTGATTTCCCCATTGACATTGCTTGTCAGAAGGTCGCAAAAGGGAATCACATGACACCCCTAGACACAGCAACCATCATAAATATGAGCCAGTTTTCAAGTGGATCAGTTTTGATCATGTGACCATGGGGATGGTACAATGCTCGTATGGGTGAGACAAACGTATGAAGAATGGTTACATGAACTGGGCATGGCTAGTCTAGTGAAGAGAAGGACCAGGGGAGACATGATAGCAGTTTTCCAATATTTGAAGGGTTGCCATAGAAAGGAGGGGCTCAATCTATTTTCTAAAGCACCTGTAGGCGGACAAGGAATAATGGATAGAAACTGAACAAGGAGAGATTTAACCTAGAAATAAGGAGAAACTTTCTGACAGTGAGAACAATCAACCCATGGAACAGACGTTGCCCTTGGAAGTTGTGGGAATGCCATCACTTGAGACTTTCAAGAAGAGATTGGACTGCCATTTGTCAGAAATGGTGTAGGATCTCTCGCTTGGATAGGGGTTGTACTAGATGACCTACAAGGTCTCTTCCAACTCTGATTATTATCTGTTACTCGTAAGTCTTTTTTTTTTTTTAGTAACATTATAACTTTGGACAATCACTAAATGAACTGTTGTAAATCAAGGACTAACTGTACCTTCATTTTCATTCCTATAAGGGACAGAAATCTGTTCTTTTCACCACCATTTGGTGTAAAAAATGTGGAAGATAATGATTGATTCAGTTCAGTGTGAAGAACACTCAACCCTGCACTTCCAATATCAGGAGACAAAAGAACGACAGCAAGAAATAGGAGTTTGGTTTCAAGCAGCAGAAAAGCAATAATCAGATGTCAGCCATGATGAGTCAGTCAGGAAACAAAAAGCTCTTAAGATTGAAGAGATGGTCCTACAAGAAGACCCCGAGAAAACATGAATCTAATGGCACCTTAATCACTAAGCCAATTTAGCCACTTAGTACATATCATATATGACGCAGATGGAATAAGATGAATGCAATAGCAATAGTATTTAGATTTATATACCACTTTATAATGCTTTACAGACCTTTCTAAGGAGTTTACAGACTCAGCCTATTGCCCCCAACAATCTGGGTCCTCATATTACCCAACTCAGAAGGATGGAAGGCTGAGTCAACCTTGAGCCTGGTGGGATTTGTACAGCCAAATGGTAGGCAGCAGATAGTCAGCAGAAGTGGCCTGCAGTACAGCACTCTAACCACTGCACCACTGAGGCTCTTATGGGTAGATATTGTATATTATACTAAGAAATGAGTTACTATCACATGAAAAAGCAGCAAAGTTTCTTTAAACAAAAGCAAGGAGAACATTGAAAAGAAAGCAGAAGGGGACACTTTTGATAAACTATAAGATTTACAGCACCCGAAGGATTTCCTCAGGACCACCTCAGGATGGAGATCATTCCAAGGAATAGAAGGGGAACTTACTAAATTTGTGGATGATACCAAGCTGGCAGGAATAGCTAAAACCCAAGAAGATAGGCTCAAGATCCAGATGGATCTTGACACACTTGAACACTGAGGCCTATCTAATACAATAAAATTCAGTGTAGGGGAAAAGTAAAGTCTTACACTTAGACAAGAAAAACTGTCTCTGGAAAAGAGAACTAGAAAAGAGAGATAATATAAGAATTCCAATGTGCCTTTAAAAAAAAGTCCACATTGTATTAAATGTTGGAATGTTCTCTGGGTGTCTTGATCAGCTTCTTCATCTCTTCTGAAATTGTGAAGTGTGACAACCATCTATCTATACTTGGATACTAAACAATTTCTTTGAAAGTTAGTCCCTAGGTAATCCTTATGCTTAAATGAGATTTTAGTTAATGAGGTGTCGTTTACAAAAGGTTCGCCAAAGCTTGTTAATATTTGGAGAACCAAACTTGTGGCATGTACCAAAATGGTTGGGATGAATATTATTGAAAGTCTATTTACACTGTATACTAATTATCAGTCAATCAGTCAAACTGATCAATGGGAAGGTGGGATTATGAATCAGGAGGAACAGCTTGGTTCTACTTTTCTGTATCTCACAGATTTGGAAGATGCAATAAATGTATATGTTAATAGAATAGAATAGAATAGAATAGAATAGAATAGAATAGAATAGAATAGAATAGAATAGAATAGAATTCTTTTTTGGCCAAGTGTGATTGGACACACAAAGAATTTGTCTTTGGTGCATAAGCTCTCAGTGTACATAAAAGATATAAGTGATAAATCATGACCATAGTCATCATAAAAATACATTCATCATAAATCATAAGATACAACATTTACTGATACTCATAGGATACTAAATAAGCAATCAATATAAATCATACTAGAAAACTAAATAAACAATAGAAATCATAGGGATACAAGCAACAAAGTTATTGTCATAAGTAGAAAAGGAGATAGGTAATAGGAAGGATAAAAAGAATACTAGTGATACAGTCTTAGTAAATAGTTTAACAGTATTGTGGGAAATAGTTGTTTAGCAGAGTGATGGCATGGGGAAAAAAAAAAAGAAGAAGTTGACAAGATGCATAACAAGCATGCCTATTTACATGCAAAATGCCAGATGCATGAACTCATCGATTCTGTCCAGATCGTGCTTCACTTCCATAGCCCATTTCCACAGCGCACCCCTTCCCTCAAGATCTAAGAAGTACCAAGACATCAAGGCAGGTCACCCTAAGAATTCAAAGGCACAAACTCAAATAAAAGTTCATTACCCGTCTTGCAGATGGCAAACAAGCAAAGATTTAGCGTGATCGATCTCAGCCAAGTGGCCTGTCACCAATCTAAAGCCTTGGTCAGTCTCATGGTGAGGGTGGCTTATTTGCATAATTTGTGACGGAGGGGGGGGGTTCGGTAAAATGGACTGGCTCCTAGGCAGAGGAGACAACATGTCACATTTTATCTTTGGTTCGTTCTTGCTTTCCAACAGAGAACAAAACCTTCCACAGAGATTTGATCGAAAAGATAGTCGGTGCTGATATAGGGTTGAAGAGAGCAGGGTTCGGAAACGGCAGTGGAGTGGAAATTTCTGTCAGCACCTTAATCTCTGATTTGTAGACGGTTGTTCTTTGGGATGTTTGGTATGTCGGAGGATTGCTACCAAAGAGCCCTTCTGTTCTTTAATAGCAGTACTAAATCTTAACCAATGTGAGCATGAAAACTATTGTGTGACACTTGCGGTACATCTATCAAAGTTATATTTTCCCAAGCTCGGGCGAAGCAGCTGAATCATGCATGTTCTTGATAGGGCTCTGATCAGAGTGATAAAGGCAGCTGGGCTTCAATCAGGGCATTTTCTTTCTTTCTTTCTTTCTTTCTTTCTTTCTTTCTTTCTTTCTTTCTTTCTTTCTTTCTTTCTTTCTTTCTTTCTTTCTTTCTTTCTTTCTTTCTTTCTTTCTTCAGATGATGTTTTGAAAAGCAAAAGGAAATTCAAACCTGAAGAAGCTGTAGCCAAACAGTTCCCCTAACACTTTGATCAACCTGCAATTGACATTTCAAGGAAAACACCTTGGTTTTATTAAAATGCTGGCATCTGAGATGGAGGGAGAGTTAACCGGAGTTACCCAAAATATAATCTGTAGTTTGGGGAAGAAAAAATGATTGCACAAACCACAACAACAGTTCTGAGAAATAGCACTTATCAAGTTATCTATCTCTCTCTCACACACACACACACACACATACACACACACACACATGGGGAGGGAGAGAGAGAGAGAGAGAAAGTGAAAGAGAGAGAGAGAGAGAGAATATATATACAGATCAGAGGTAGTATTCAGCAGGTTCTGACCAGTACTGGAGAACCAGTAGCGGAAATCTTTAGTTTGGAGAACCGGGAAATATCACCTCTGACTGGAGATTTTACAATATCATTCCCCTGTCACACCCACCAAGCCACACCCAAAGAACCAGTAGTAAAATAATTTGAATCCCACTACTGATACAGACATATTTTTGAAAAGGAAAGCTTTCCCCTTAGGGTCAGGATAGATTTCCACTTCTCTAAATATTAATATATACATTTATATATCAAGTTGGGACTTCTTTGCAGAAGACAATAAAACCCTTATATGAAAAGACTTATTTCTGAACAAAAGAAAGGAATCTGCTAATTTAAAAATTAATTGGAAAGGAATGAAACACTGGACTGGAGAAAGACCAATGCATTGAAGCATTTTAAAAATATCAGTATTGGGATATTTCCCTTTTCCTTTGAAGGTTGTGAGTAATGAATTGCCACTGAAAGCCAAGTTCCTGTTCTTTTGCCTTCAGAAGATAACTGGGTTGCATATGGGTGATCCTCAACTTACGACTAAAATGAGGCTAAGTCAGACAGTCATTAACAAAATGTCAAACACCACTGTATAAAGTTCCCTTAAAATATTCTGTCATTGGAACATTTTACACCAGTAAGAAACAGACCTGCTTCAGAAAGAATCAGGCCAGAGAAGAAAGTAATTTAAAATAGATATTCAGTTATTTTTTTTCCTCTCTTTGCAGAGCCTATATTGTTTCTGCATCTGATTGACATAGATCTGGATAAAATCATTTTGTTCTATTGTATGTTTTGGGAGCAAATACTTCTTTCTTTTGGCTTCCTACACTGATGTTTGACCATTCTGGATAGCAATCCTTACTAGATCCTCATTCACAATTGGAAACTGGCTTTTAATAGGATGCAGGCTACTTCTGCTGACTGCCAGCTGTCTGCAATTTGGCAATTCAAATCTCACCAGGCTCAAGGTTGACTCAGCCTTCTATCCTTCAGAGGTAGGTAAAATGAGGACAGAGATAGTTGGGGGCAATATGCTGAAAAATGCTTAGAGTGGGCTGAAAACTGCTTAGAGAGGGCTGTAAAGCAATGTGAAGAGGTATGTAAGTCTAAGTGCTATTGCTATTAGTAATACCAGTTGTTTAAAATACATAAAGTGCTATGGCAATCAAAAAGCATTAGGTGCAATCATTCTGAATCATGCAAATTGGAAGTAACTTTCATGCTCTCCAGACTGAATTTCTTCATGCTTCTTGAGTGTTTCCCTTCCAAAATGTATGTGCTGAAATAACAATTTCATTTTCATTCAATTCATACGATGCTGCAGAGGACAGGATTTCTTGTTGTTGATGCCCTTTCTTTTGTTAGCCAGTTGACATTTGGCTTACCCTGGTGAAGGTATTAGACCCGGTTCTAGGCCACCTTCAGCCAGGAAAGCGAATTTGGGGCCAGGCTTTCTTTTTTCTTATGGAAAAATATCAGAGAATATGGATGCATATCACATTAAATCCTGAGGAAGATCCTAAGTGCTATCCTTCATGGTCTTCTTCCAATATTCCTTTGGATTCCAAACGTGCCCTATTGAATGTTAAAAAAAAAAAAAAATAGTGGAGTTCTGCAGCCCGTTAGTTTCTTAGAAGGATATCAAGCTACCAAGAAATGGGATGAATGAACTGTGAAGATGAACTCTAACCATAAGGTTAAGACCAGCTTTCACTTTTCCTGTTGTCTTGTGTAGAAAGTTAGCACCCACCCCGCTCCTAGAAGAATGAAATATTTTGAGAAATATTTAAAAAGACAGAATATTATATTTCCCTGGATAAGAAATGGAGAAACAAGTTTTTTAAAAGCAGCTCCAACCTTTCTTAACAGCCCTCAGAAGATGTCAGCACTTAAGAGATAAAGAGCTTATTGAAAGAAGACAAGTATTTAGGTAGCTCTATTCATAGTCAAAAACTCCCTGCAGCAAGGTCTCAGCAAAGGTAGGATTAGCCCTCAACCACAATAGGAATGGTGTGGTGGTCTCCCATGGAAAGAATGAGACACAGGCTGGTGTACTCGGGATGGGAGTCCAGAGCAAATTCTAGTGCTCCCTTTTATTGAGAATTTTGCACATAGTAAGCATTCACATTGTGGATTAAAATAATTACACAGAATTGTTTACAGTCGTCTGAGCTGCTTAAATGTTTCTGGTGTTTGCTTTTAATTTCCTTGCTTTATCACAGTGACCCTTAGGCAGACATGTATGTATAAGGTCTTAGACTAATCATTACCCAATACTGAAATCAAAGTTTATTCCCACATCTCCCCTGTTTTAGTTTTTTGATGATCGCGGATGCCTCGGTAGCTTTTCACCATCTGCAACAGCAGTTCTCCTTCCGTAGGCTTCACCCGACACATTCCTAAAAGTCCAGGGAGACATTGGATACAACAGCATACACAAAGAGAAAGTATAAAAAGCAATATCACTCCAACAATTAGGTGATGAATCCATGAACCATCTGGCAACCAGGACCAAAGTGCAGACCACACGTCCAGTCCCTCGTCCTCCGATTGTAATGGATTCTCATTCACGGTTTGTTCCATATGCTGTAAAGTAGCTGTAATGTTTGGAGAATAATCAGAGATATACATGCAACAATGCGAATGAATCACAGAGCAAACTCCCCCTTGCGCAGCCAAAATAGTGTCCACCGCATTCTGGTTTGCAGGACAAAGTCAAGGATTTTTCCTTGCTCTTCTTCAAGCAGCTTTAGAGTTTTAATGGTGTCTTTAAACATAGTAACTGTCCAATTGTTTAAATGATGCAAATCTCTATAGTTCATCATGACTCCTAAAGGAGGAATAACTCCCCTTGATATCTGTGTCCAGTAGTCATGAGTCAAAACAGAGTTTACTTCTGTTGCGGAATGCGCATTGCGGATATGAGCAGTCCCCAAAGATTTTAAAATGACATGAGATGGGATTACTTTCCCAAAGGTGCAGACTCCTTTCCATCGTGCTGGCATTTGATCCTAGGCCATCCGTCCACACAGCAACCATAGATTTGCTCCCAGGAGATGACAAACCATATTTGGTTCAGCATAGATTAATTGTGCAAATGATTCCATTAACATAGCCAAATAAGTGGGCGGTGATGCGTATTTCCCATTTACACATTTGGGCAGCTGGTTTTCTCTCACGGTGGGACAACATGTGGCAGGAATAAATGGACACCCATTTTCATTGATCAAAGATATGATATCAAATTTAGAAATATTATGTACAAAGTAAGTGAGATTTTTAGTTTTCATGTCATCCGGATAAACCCAACTTCTATTGCCAATAATAATTGTTTTGTTACAAAATGGATATGTTCCCAAGTAAGTCATATTCTCTACTGTCTCATTGTGGGTCCAGCAGATACCTGCCACCTCTTGGATTCGGCTTCCAAGATGCAATGTATTTATGTTACTTGTAGTCTAACTGTTAGACCACATCCCTGAACAACCATAGCATTGTCCCTTATACCAGTCACCTTCGGCCAGAGGTACTGCAACCATTGGAAGCCCTGATGTTTTGTGAGTTGGCATGTGCATACATATCCAACAATCAGTCTTATTATGAAGATTTGCTAGCTTCCCCATGTCCTGGATCAACGTTTTTCTTTTCCATTCCCCCAAATCCATCCCCTTGCCCCTTTGGCTGATGATAAGGATGCACACAGCAAGCAGGAACCCAAACAACTGTCCCCTCATCTTCAACAGCAGCGTATCCTCAACCCCAAGCTGAGGATCAGTGGGACAGGTCCTTTCCACATTGGATCTGGTAGTCTCTTATACCGAACTTTCGGACTTGGCATACCTGCAGAAAGGGAGGAAGCAAAATGCCTACTGGCTGCCGTAGCAGCGGGAGATCCTGTCATGTTTAAAAAATTTAAAGTGTATAAGGTAATATTCACAATGTTTTGTATGTAAGGCAAGCCATATCCATCCACTTCCCCCGTTTTTGTTTTTGTGTGAAGGAGTGCTTGTTTTAGCGTCTCATGAGGTCATTCCACAATGGCCTGACCAGTGCAATTGTAGGGAATGCCAAATTTATGTATAATTGACCATCAATGACAAAATTCCGCAAAGGCGGTGCTAATGTAAGCAGGGCCATTATCGGTTTTGATTTCCATTGGTGGCCCCACATGTGTGAAGGTACAGAGGCAATGGTTGACTACATGTTTTGTAGCCTCTCCTCGTTGAGGTGTTGCCATAATAAATCCTGAATAGGTATCAATGGTGACATGCAGATGGTGCCATGGTTTGAAGGGAGGGTATTGTGTGACATCGATCTGCCATAGTTGACAAGCAGATGTCCCCTGAGGATTTACTCCTTGAGGAAGAGCAGTGGATTGAGCACTGCAACTAGGACATTGTTGAATAATAGCTGCAGCTTTTGCAGCAGTGAGACCAAATTGTTTACAAAGGGCTTTGGCATTTTGATGAAAATAGCTATGTGAGTCCCATGGAGTAACAGGAGAAAGCAAGAGACAGGACATGGCCGAGGCCGCTGCATCAGCCACGTTGTTCCCTTCCTGCAGCTCCCCGGGAAGTGGCTGGTGGCTGCGAATGTGTGCGATATGTAGAGAATGTGTGCGAGAATGAAGACAGCTTTGCAGAGCTAGAAACAAACTCATAAGATTAGCATCAACAGATGGAGAAAGAAGCAAATTCAATGTTAATTATCAATTGATAAACGTAAAGAGAATCCACAATAAGATTTAGCGGTTCTTGTGCAAATTCCTGTAAGGCCAAAATAGCAGCAGCTAATTCAGCCCTTTGTGCTGATTGCTGAGGAGGAGTAATTTTTGTTTTCCATATCCCTTCCTGTCTCCATGCACAAGCGCCGTAGGTCTTACCACCGTCCGCATAAACGGTCACTCCCCCAACTGGCTGCTTAGCAATAACTGAATTAAAATTGACAGATATGTTTCGAAGCAACTGGAAATGAGGGTCACTGGGGGTGTTACAAGAAATCTTCCCTGGCCAATTTTCAAGAGCAATTTGCAATTCAATGGATTGACTATACCAAGTTTCCCACAGAGTGAGGGAGATAGGTAAAAATAACTGAACTAGATCTATGCCATATAAATGCATACTGCGATTTCGGCCTTTGATGATTAACTCACTATAAAGCATAGCCATAGTAGAAATTGTGTTTCTGGGAGTATTCTGCAAATGCAACCATTCAATGATATAAACCTGCACTTCATGTAATTGAAATAAAGCTGCAGTAGGCAAGGCTGGAGTTTGTAAAATTGCCAAAGCAAACGGAGTATCAGGAATGCATCGATCATGTAATTTTTCCATTATCCAATAACAATTTTTGTGCGAAATTGTGACAGCAAATCTCTACCCCACAAGTTTATATGCAGGGGCAACACAAGAGGTTGAATCCTTGCAGTCTCACCAGTTTCTCTATGCAATGCCTTCAACCAACGTACACTACTTCTTGCAAACTGCATACCACCCACTCCACGAACAGCCGGAGAGTCTTCAAGCGCCCATTCATTTGGCCATTCCTTTTGGCGTATCACAGAGACATCCGCTCTGGAATCTATAAGGCCAGAAAATTATTTTCCCTGAATTTCAATTGTCATTTTTGGTTGGTCTGAAGTCAAATTTTTTGTAAGCGCTAGCAGTTCTGCAGCAACTGGAGAACTTGCCATTTCAGTGGACCCAAAACTGCCAGTTCATGGGATCCCAATTAAAGGATTTATAGGGATGTATGGAAGCAATAATAACTGGGCAATAGAGTCACCGGCCATTAATGATGCAGGAGTATCAGTGTACAATTGTATCTTAATAACCCCTTTATAATCTTGATCGATAACTCCTGGAATAACAAAAAAAACCTTTTTCTGATGCAGAAGACATGGGAAGTACCAATCCCACTGTTTTTTTCTGGCAGTGGCCCATGCAAATGAGTGTCCTCAATGTATACTTGATTAGGAAAGGTCACATTAATTGAGTTCAACATTTTTAAACCCAAACCTGCACTCCCAGTAATTGCAGGAGATGCTTTTGTGGCAGCCTTGGGAGCGGGGCTAACTGCACGCCCCAAATTTAGTTTCCTGGATTTTGGTTCTGATCAGAGCGACATTGATTTACCCAATGAAACCCTTTTTTTTGCATTTTGGACAGACCGATTTCGGGCGGACGTCCTTAATTTAATTTTTGTTAAATGCCATTTCCCCCCCAGGGGCACGGTACTGGGCTTTAAAATGGCCAGGCTTTCCACAATTAAAACAATTCCCTGTAGGTTTCATCCCTTTTTGCAATGCCATAGCCAAAGTCTCCATGTTGTAAGCCTGAGAACCCACCACTGCACATGCCTTTAACAGATCAGCCAAAGTAACCTCACCTCTAGCCATCAAGGGCTGTAAGATGTGCTTGCAGTCAGCGTTTTCATTTTCAACTGCCAATTTCAGCAAAAGTTCTTCTGCAGCTTCCTCATTAGAGATTTGCCTGGTAATAGCCAATTGTAGCCTTTCCACAAAATCATTATAAGACTCAGATGCTGTTTGCTTAATTTGAGAAAAAGACCCTGCTGGGGTTCCCACATCCTGGATGCGGGACAACGCCCCAAGGACAGCTGCCATAACCACTGGAAATACGTGATCAGGCAAATTAGCAGCTTGATCAGCAGTGGATTCAAACAAGCCTGCCCCATAGATTTGGTTTGGCGTACACCCCCCCCCCCCCGAATTCCTTCCCCCAGTGATAGCTTCCCTTTGGTATTCTGAGTCAAAGACCACATACTGAGTAGAGCTCAATATCATTCTCATTAAATTTTTCCAGTCACTAGGAATCATGCGTGAGGTAGCCAAACTTGTCAGGAGCCCCTTTGTAAAAGGACTTTGAATAACATAATCTTTAACTGCTTTTTTAATTTCCCTAAGAACTGCTAAAGGGATCGGAACCCATTCAGTCTGCAGGATGCCTTGAGCATCCACTTGCCTATTAACTGGAAACAAATTCATCTGGGGAATCTCATCAGGCTCTATTTTCCCCTCATTGAAAGCCTGATGCATCATTGCTTGAACTTTTCCCATTTTTGGTTGGATTTTATCATCCACAGGCATAGGCGCTGTTGGAAATGATAAAGCACCCTCCAGTTTTGGGGTAGGAGGGTGCAATACAATTCCTTTATAAGGAGGAGGTTCTACTAAAGTTTTTAAAAGAGGTTGTTGCTGGGTCTCTAAAGCAGTCATAACAACCTTCCAATATATCAAAATTTCAGTTGTTGCCCGTGGCTCTTCATGAAGGATAGTTCCAATTCTCCTCCATGTATCTAACTTTAAAGAGCCTTTCTCTGAATACCAGGGACATTGCCGCCAGATCTCTTGCAGCAGCTCTCTCACATTATCTTTTGAAAGAACTATTTGCTCCCCCCCAGAGGATTTAAAGAGAAAGAAGTTTGTCCTGACTAACTTCAGCAGCTCACTAACATGCCGTTCCTGTGGCTGAGAGAGTTTTCCCCCCATGTTCCCTGAAAAAATCCTATTGTCCAGCAATAATTAAGTACGTACTTTTCCTATTCCAGGCGAGGAAACACAGAGGTCCGAACACGTACCACCTGCAGTGAATCACGTCGGGGTCACCACTTGTGGTGGTCTCCCATGGAAAGAATGAGACACAGGCTGGTGTACTCGGGATGGGAGTCCAGAGCAAATTCTAGTGCTCCCTTTTATTGAGAATTTTGTACATAGTAAGCATTCACATTGTGGATTAAAATAATTACATATAGTACACAGAATTGTTTACAGTCGTCTGAGTTGCTTAAATATTTCTGGTGTTTGTTTTTAATTTCCTTGCTTTATCTCAGTGACCCTTAGGCAGACATGTATGTATAAGGTCTTAGACTAATCATTACCCAATACTGAAGTCAAAGTTTATTCCCACAGAACTGCCCCTTCATTGCATCAGCAGTCCACACTTCAACCAAACCTGGGAGCTCAGACAACGTATAGAGCCAGCTATGACCCCTATATAACCCCTACATAAAACCAGCTATGACCCTTACATGGCACCATGGGAGTCTGACAGCAGCCAATAGAATACATGTTCTTGCCCAAGAACAGGAAATTCAAGTGCAAAGCCCAGAAGTGTGTGTGTGTGTGTGTGTGTGTGTGTTATCTCTCACCTGTACAAACAAAGTAATAAGTCCAAATTTCCAACTGAAACACAAATAAGCAGGCAAGTCCGGTAATTACAGGGTTAAATTCCTTAAGCTGATAACATTCTTGGCAGTCTCACGCAAGCTGCCTGCCAAGTCCGATAAGGAAGCAGGAACATAAATTACAAGCTGTCACCACAGGATAATTCTGAAGCTTTTCTCACTAAATAACACGTTGTCCCGAACAAGAACCCAGAGTTAACACACCCACTTTTATTCCATGTGGGGCATGTCAGTCCCTCATCTCAATCTCTGATTTTTTCCTTTCTTTCTGCATTGCATCTCACGCTTTTGCCTGCGTCTTTGCCTTGCATCAAACCAACATTCCTCAGCCAGAGGCTCTGATACGCCCTCCTGGTTATCTGCCGACACCTGAGGCACACCAGGGAGGAAGGTCTTGCCGAAGAGGAAAGTCCTGGGGAGGAAGGCAATTCCAAATCCTCTAACAAAGCAGGCTCAAACCTCAGAGCCAAATCCTCCTCTTCCTCAATGTCCTAGTCTGTGTCCTCTCACAAACCAGATGGATATTTCTTCCTACATTTGGTAAATAAGTTAGGTCTTTACATAACCTACTTAAGCACATGGAGTGAACACAGACAGGCATTTATGAGTGAATATGAAAGAGAGTGAGGGGGCCATTTATTATATTCTCTGTGAAGATAAAAATGTCTTCTATTAATCAAACCAGGTAATTGTCAATGTGTAGCTTTCTTAAGCAAGCAGCTTCCTTCGCGAATATAATTCACGGGCCACTGAATTACAGAAATATAAAAGGCAGAGAGTGAAAGGCACCCTTATTAAGAAGATAATCTTTTTATGCTATCGTTAGGTTTCTTCCCCCCTTTTTTTCTTTAGGAGTTTTATCTTGTCTATCTATTTTTCTCAGTTTTTCACTGTCTGAGCCAAACAGCCTCTTGGTCCTTTTTCACACATTGTTTTACACCAGACCCTTGAGTGACTGCAGAAATTAACACACAATCTTTCAGTGGATTTCCAGACATTCAATAGAAAAAAACAGAAGGGTTTCTGAGACAAAGTAGAAGTGACATATTTTGTCAGTAATTTTATTAGAGATAATTCCTTGAGTGGAGGAAGAAGCACAAGCATTTTAGTAGCCAAAGCTACAGTTCGGCTATTGAATACATAAAGCCACCTTATTGTTTTTGTAAAAAAAAAAAAAAAAACCCATCAGTGATATTGTCTATTTTTAAATGGTATTTGGACAGAGTCATTGCTGAAATGAATCAACCAGCTCTAAATTCAGATAGGGTTCTCATAGGGTTGGGTTTTTTTTTTTTTTTTTTTTTTTGGGGGGGGAGCATTGGGATTCTAAGAATGATAAGCCAGTTTGTCTATTCAGATGGCATTGTGAGGTTACTCATTAAAGAGAAGGTTGTTGTGGCCTGCCAGTGGCCAGCGGAGCTGGTGGCAGACTCAGACAGTTAATAGGTTGGGGAAGGTTCTGATGAGTGCTCTGGGTCAGAGAGAGAGATGGGACCAGGGCTGTCTGACAGTTATCAGCTGCTTTTGGAGTCAGAGATCAGTGGGGCAGAAGAACAGCTGGAGCCTGTTCCCAGTGTGCACATGCACAGAGCTACCAGGAGAAGGGAATGGTTAAGGAACAAGGGTCAACTTGGGAGTAAAGGCACAGGTGGATGGTAAATGGCCCCTCCTGTAGGAAATAAAGAGGAGCAAAAGGGGAATGGGATTTGTGGGGGACAATTAGTTCATTTAATTAGGGTGAAGATTTGTTTGTGACTCCTTGCCAAGTATTTTCTGGTACAGTGTTGCACTTGGAAGTTATTGGCCTGGCAACTCTCCAAGCCTGATAAGGTCTGTAGTTGTAAATGACTCTTGAAAGACTGTTTGCCAGGCGTTTGTTGGATGTGAATGAGAGGAATGCACATTAGCCCAATAAAAAGGAGTTTTGTCTGGGACGAGGAGTCTGCATTGTGATTTTGTGAAGCTTAGGTTAGAACAAAGGCTTTCAACACTCGTTCCAATGTTTCCAAAGCTCATTGAACATTTTGCTCTGACAGGACAGTGTCATTCTATTTATTGTATTTGATTGATGTGATTTGTCAATCACTTACAAAGTAATAGATATAAGAATAAACATGAGTATGAATACAGGAAATAGGTACAAATAAATGGAGACAATAGGACAGGGACAGTAGGCACAATTGTGTGCTTATGCACATTTATTCTTCACTTTCTCTCTGCTTGGAGAGAGAGCAGAATAAGAGATGAAAACTCAATTATAATTAAGGACAATGGTGTTATACCACAGCACATAGCAATAATTATAGCATCCCTGGATGCATTTTTCATTCTTGTTACTGTAGCATGAAGGGGGTCACTCATAAATGTGGCTGAAACATCTTAGTCTTAATTGTAAATGTCTTAATTGTAAATGTGGCTGAAACATCTTAGTCTTAATTGTAAAAAAAAAAAAAAAAAATCCCTGGTCAATTCAAGTCAGACAGAAAACTTTTCCACAGAGTTGATGAGCACATTAATTCTAACTTGCAATGTTTGAATGAATATGAATGACAGATGAGATTACTGACAGTCGTCACTTCTTACTAGATCCCCTCAGCTTGCCCAATGTTGATCTGGGATCTTGGTAATTAGAAGCTGACAGCCACAGGGCATTATTTTAGGTATCTTAAAATGTCGTGCTTCTATCAATGACAATTGTAGGTTTTCCCATTTTTTCAGGTCGGATGCTATCTGCTGTTTAAGTTTAATATAGTTATTCTCTTTCAGTGTAGTACATCTTGATGTCAGATATATCCCCAAATATTTAACTTTGTTCGTAACTTGAATTTTCAATAAATCTGCCAGCTCTTCTCTTTGTCTTAATAACATGTTCTTTGTCAGAATCTTTGTTTTGTCTTTATTTATTTTCAAACCAGCCATCTCACCATACATCTCTATCTTTTCCAATAGTTTTAAAACTGTCTCTAAAGGGTCTTCCAAAATAAAGACCAAGTCATCCGCAAAGGCTTGCAATTTAAATTCCTCCTTTTTGACTTTCATTCCTTTTATGCTTATATCCTCTCTAATATTTCTATTTAAGACTTCCAAGGTCAATACAAATAACAAAGGAGATAATGGGCATCCTTGTCTTGTACCTTTTTTAATATTGATAGAGTCTGTGAATTCTCCATCTATCATTACTTTTGCCGTTTGCTTATAATATATGGCTTCTATTGCTTGGATAAATTTTCTAGCAAAGCCCATCTGTTCCAATAGTAATAACATAAATCTCCAGTTCACATTATCAAATGCCTTTTGGGCATCTAAGAATATCAAAGCCATTTGTTTTTCCGGGTGTGCCTCATAATATTCCAATGTGTCCAGGATTACCCTCATATTGTCTTTAATTTGTCTCTTTGGTAAAAATCCATTCTGATCAGAGTGAATAAAGTTATTTAGATATTTTTTAAGCCTTTCTGCCAAGATTGAAGCAAAGATTTTATAGTCTGCGTTCAATAAGGAAATAGGTCTATAGTTCTTAATTTGTAATGGGTCAACCCCTTCTTTTGAAATAAGTGTAATATAAGCTTCTGACCATGTTTTAGGTATTTTCTTATTTATCATAACTTCATTCATGACTTCTAACAGTGGAATGCTCAACGATTCTTGTAATATTTTATAAAATTCTGCCGGAAACCATCTGGTCTTGGTGCTTTTCCATTTTTCTGTCTGTTGAGTGCTTCAGTTAATTCCATCATTGTTATAGCACTTTCTTTTTTTTTTTTTTGAAACAAATTTTTATTAATTTTAAAGATAAAACAACACATCATTAACCATTAAATACATAAACACATAAAACCTCTTAACATTGTAAATCCTTACAAGTCAAACAAAACATTATTTTTATACAGCGTAATTCCAATTTATCCCATCTCCATATGGACACACAAATATCTTTCAGCAAATTTCTCATTATTTCTCTTTACTCCTATTCAATTTCATTTCTCTTCCATATTTATCCATTTTATAGTCATCATATTCTTTTCTTTCTGGCTTGTTTAAATTATTCTCATCTAACATTCCTCCAAGGTTTTATTGATTCTTTTTTCCTTTTTTTTTTTTATAAAAAACAAAATTTTGTTAGTTTTACCATAAACACAATACACAAACATACAAACACAAAACAAAACTAAAAGATCTTTTCTGAAGGTTGTCTGTTCCCGGGTTAAAACTCTTTACACAGACACAAATTCAAACATCATATTCAACCCATATCTCCTTCCATATCTTATTATCATTTTCTTTTTTATATATATATATAAAAACCATTTTTATCAGTTTTATAAAAACAATGCACAAAGAATCAAGGCATAACAGCTTATAAATTCTTTTCTAAGAAAAAATAATAATAAAAGACCAATAAGGCATAACATTTCCAGATTATAATATCAATATTTCATATAATATTAACTTCATATCTTGTCCCTACTTCTCCTTTCCATCCAAATTATTTATTAATTAAAATTTTATTGCCTTTTATCAATATACAAAATCCAAAAAAAAAAAAAAAGCATATATATCCTTCCATATCTTATTACCATTTTCAACAACATTCTTTGTCTGTTCTATTTCCAATTATCCATTCATCTTTTTTTCTTTTACTATACTTCTCCTGTACACCAATTGGAGTAACATCTATAACTCATTACCCTAACGTAGAAATACTACATATAGCAATCTTTCTTGGGATTCTGTGTAAAAGATTCTAAAATTACATAATAAATTTTATATTCTAAATATACATATAAAAAACACACTCTTATATACCCTCCAGAATCCCTCTTTTAATCTAAATTAAATTCACCCATTATCTCTAAATAAACTTTTTTTCTTTAGGTCTTGCTTCCCCCCATTAAGGCTTCTCCTCCCCCCCTTTCTCTCTTGCTTATTCTTCTCCTTGCCCTTTCTACCTCTTTGCTTTTTCCCTTCACTTTTCTTACTCCTTTTCCTTTGCTTTCTAACCTTGCCTCCACCTTTTCGCTCATTTTTCTCTCTTTTGGTTGTTTTTATAATTCTTAAAATCCCCTTTTTCTTATCCTTTTTCTCTTCCTCTCCGGAAGGGACCCATTGTTCATCAAAGATGGCTTCTTCTTCCTCTTCTTCCTTGTCCCAGTCCTTCTGCTGCGTAATCAACTTTTCAACAGAACATAACGCCATTTCTAAGAATTGAAACAAAGCGCCCAAAGTATCTTCTTTTTTATATTTTTGATATTCAATCTCTAGTTCATCCACAAACAATGCCATTATAAAAAGGGAAACTTTTTCCAAAACAACCACAAGTATTTTTAATCAAAGACAATCAAAAGCAATTAAAAAAAAAAAAGTTCCAAAAATTAATACTTTTCTTCCTTCTTCTCTTTCTCTTTCTGGATTAATTTTTATTCAAAGAGGTCCAATTACCATATATCTTCCTTTGGGATCCACAAAGACATTCTAGACAATCTCCTCCTTTTTCAGCTTCTGCTCCAATTTTTTTTCTCCCTTCCCACTTGCAATGACAATTTTAAATAATCAGAAATCCATACCTCCAGCAAAGATTTTCCAATTTCTTAAATTTTTCAATGTCCAAAAATCCCTTTGTCTCTTAGCTTCAACTTTCAAAGCAATCCACTTTCAATGTCTTATATATCCAAATATTTCTGCTATTTCCGTGGGGTGGGAGAGTAAAAAAAAAAAAAAGTTCCCTTTAACAGCTTCTCCGCCGCTTTTCGCTCTTCTTAGGGATACAATGTATCCTCCAGCAATTCAAGCAGCTCAATTCCAGGCAATTTAAAAGGTGTTACTTGACCCGGCTCAGACAGAACTTTCACTCTTCACACTTCCTCCAGCACAGTTCTTACCCAGTTGCTGGCTTCTTCGTGGCGGCCATTGCTGACCGCCGCTCCACCGCCTTAGGAAAAAGGGGTTTTCCCGGAGAAGGGGGGGGTCTGCGACACCCCCACCTCCCTATCCGACTCCCCTCTCTCTTCAGCTGTCCCTACAGGGCAGCCATATCCCCCTGACCCATCTGGATCGGGGGTACCTCGACGGCTAGCACAGCAGGAATCGCGAGCTGTCGCGAATTCCTGCTGCCCCGAAGCCACGCGAAACCGGAAGTCCCATTGTTATAGCACTTTCTAACATTTTTCAAGTTTCATCAGGTATCTTAGGTAGGTTAGCATTTTGTAAATACTGTTTAATTTTTTCCTCATCAAGATCCTCCTGTTTATATAATTGTCCATAAAAATCTCGAATGATTGCCTTTTTCTCCTTATTACCATAACAAATTTGACCATGCTCATCTATTAACTGTGATATTTTCCTTGATTTTTTCTCTTTTCTCAACTTATATGCTAACCATCTACCTGGCCTATTTGCATCTTCAAAATAGTTCTGTTTAGCACTTCTAATTTTTTGTGCAAGTTCTTCTTTCTCTGCTTGATCCATTTTATGTTTAGTTATGTCCATTTTAAGTTTGATATCTTTTTTCTGTGGCGTCTTCTGTAATTCTTTTTCCAGTTTTTTATGGTCATCTTCTAGAGCTTTAATCATTTGCCTCTTCCTAATGTTCTTTTTCTTTGTATAGTCAATTATTAATCCTCTTGCATATGCCTTCATTGTATCCCAAACATTCTGTATTGAAGTATCTTCTTTTTTGTTTTCATTAAAGAAGAAGGCCAATTCTTTTTCCATCCATTGTGTAAAGTCTTTTTCCTTTAGAATAGTATTGTTTAATGTCCATCTAGATCTTCTTTTTTGTCCTTTCCATTTAATTGTCATTGGATTATGGTCTGCCCATGTACTTGTTTCAATATTTATTTCTTGAATATTAGATAATAATTCTGTTGATGTCCAAATCATATCTATTCTGGACCATGATAGATGCCTGTTTGAATAAAAAGTATATTGCTACAGCACTGCAACTGTGAGAGAGAAAGGCAGGGAAGGGCAGAGTAGGGAAAGGAGGGGGAGAATGGTGTGGGGAGGAAAGGGAAAGGGAAAGGAAGGAGGGAGGGAGGGAGGGAGGGAAGGAAGGAAGGAAGGAAGGAAGGAAGGAAGGAAGGAAGGAAGGAAGGAAGGAAGGAAGGAAGGAAGATAAGGAAAGGCAGGCAGGAAGGAAGGAAGGAAAAGAGAAAGACAAGGGAAGGCAGGCCGGCAGGCAGGAAAGGAAGGAAGGAAGGAAGGAAGGAAGGAAGGAAGGAAGGAAGGAAGGAAGGAAGGAAGGAAGGGAGGGAGGGAGGGAGAAAGACAAGGGAAGGCAGGCAGGCAAGCAGGCAGGCAGGTAGGCAGGCAAGCAGGAAGGAAGGAAGGAAGGAAGGAAGGAAGGAAGGAAGGAAGGAAGGAAGGAAGGAAGGAAGGAAGGAAGGAAGGAAGGAAGGAAGTGTTGTGTATGCAATAAGATTAATAAAGTGTGAGCTTGGAGTAAGTGCAGGGTTCTGGCCCTGCACTTCTGATTGGCTGTTAAGCGGCCGGACCGGATTGGCCCGTTCCGGGGAATCCGATTGGCCCTTAACAGAGAGTTCTTATTGGTTATAAGAGCTAGCGTTCCTAGCTTGTTATTGGTTAAACGTTACAGGGTTTACCTATATAAGGCGGGTTTTACTGCTGTTGAATTGAAGAAGTCACAATGTAAATAAAGAGCGGAAGTTCACCGTTCAGAGTCTTGTCTCCATTCTTTCTCGCCCATGCTCCAAACACAACAGGAAGGAAGGAAGGAAGGAAGGAAGGAGAAAGACAAGGGAAGGCAGGCAGGCAGGCAGGCAGGAAGGAAGGAAGGAAAGGAGAAAGGGAAGGAAATGGAGGGCAGGCAGGCAGGCAGGAGAAGAGGAAGGGAAGTGAAGGGAAAGAACTAAATAGATGAGGAGAGCACAGCAAAAGATCAAGTTAAAAATAATACGATCATGTGAATCTTCTCTTCTGTTGAGTTTGCTGGACTGAATCAGGTTTCAAACTGGTTACTGACATTGAAGTTACTCACATTTGGATGTGATATCTTGGCAGATATGCCCAAGAACACGTAGTCCTTTACTTGCAATACTTGCTGTTCATTTAGTGACCATTCGAAGTTACAGAGATACATTTAACAACAGTGGCAAGCAAGGTTATAAAATGGGGCAAAATTCACTTAACAACAGTTTCACTTAACAATGCAAATTTGGGGGTCCATTATAGTCTTAAATTGAGGATTATTTGTATCAGTTTATGCATTCATTTCAACATGTTTGAGGAAAATAAATTATACATCTAGTCTAAGTTAAGGAACAAGAACAGCAGTATGAGATAGTTTACTTTTTCAGTGTCCAAAGGAGTACAAGAGGTGGCTGAATTCAAAATCCCAATTCATTGTCTAAATAAGATTTCAACTTCAACACGCTGACATTTCTGGAACAAGATCTGGAATTCCTGGCTGAACATGGGGAAATTCTGTAAAAACAAAACAAAACAAAAACTTCTGGAAACTCAGTTTTGCAAAAAACAAAAAAAACAAAAAAAAAAAAAAAAGGTGAGGGGTTGACCGAAATAGCATCCATTAAGTGTTAATTAAAATGGCAATTTCATTTCATATTATGTTCAGCTGTGCCATTCTGACATTCACACTTGTATAACTGTGACCCAATCTGTTGGCATGCATATCCTTCTAACTTCACAATTTCATTATTTCACAACTTTGCCATTCTGCTTCTAGTGATTTAGGAGAGAAAATGACACGAGGGCAAATATGTGAAAAGTACTAGCATCTGGAAACACAGTTGGTGACAATGAATATGTTGTAAATTACATTAATATTACAAGAAAGAGAGAACTTGGAATGTTTTATGGTTAGCGTTAAAAATAAGGACCACATCATTTCTCTTTCTCTCTCTTTCTCTTATGCACCTTCTCTGTGGATATTTTAATGTATCCTACAAAGAATATATTGTTCCATTTTTATCTTAGGCTTCTTAAATCAGCATCATAATGAATGTGAAATCTCAGAGAAACTACTAATACTATTCTGTAAGGGAAAAGCTGCCAACTTCTCTACATCACAGGAGTTTATATCTTTGGACCTCATAAAGTTTTGAGTCCAGTTCCCAAAATTTATCCAACACTTGTCAGTGAATTTTAATTTGTATTGCCACAGTAAGATATAGCAAATAAGTGCACCAGGTATAGTTTTATGCAATGATTTCAAGTTAATTTAATTATATCAGATTTTCTCAAAAGTACTTTTTTTTTTATTAAAAAGGGAACTGGACTGTTTTCTTTGAAGAGGAAGAAAACATTTGGCTTCTTATCCAAGAAACTTCATCAGCTGTGACATCAGTTTTGCAGCTTCTTGGATGAGAAGTGAAACATCTTCTTCATCATCCTGCAGTGGCTATACCATGGGTAAAATGACAAGATAGGGAAAAATTATTTGCCCACCTATTCCACCCATTCTTATGCATTTGGCAGAGTCAAAAACAGACTAGGCATTGAAACAGCCCATCAGCCAAATTTCTAAACTGTTTCTAAATACAGGTAGTCCTTGACTTATGACCATTTTTCACACTCATGACGAGCAAGCATTCTGTGATCAAAATTCAGGCCCTTGGCAACAACTCATATTTATGACAGTTGCAGTGCCCTGAGGTCATGTGATTCCCTTTTGTGAACTTCTGACAAGTCAAATCAATGGGGAAACCAGATTCACTTAACAATAGTGCTACTCAATTAACAATTTCAGTGATCCTCTTAACAACTATGTCCAAAAAGGTCGTAAAATGGCGCAAAACTCACTTAAAGACAGTCTTGGCTGCCAACAGAAATTTTGGGCTCAATTTGAGTCATAAATCGAGGACTGCCTGCAACTTTGGTTCTTTCTTGAAATAACTCAGATGTTGTTGAGTACCCCTGGGAAAAGTCATCCATCAGTACATATCGTACAAACAAACTCTGTTTTATTATCTTGTTTCTTGTTCAATGACAAACAGATTTTATTCTAGGTAGAGAATAGGAGGAGGAGATAAAATATGGTAGAAAAGACTTGGTTAAAAAGGAAAACTTAATTTTCTGTCATTTGGTATTTTCATCTGTGGGTCTCCCCTGTTTCCAAATTCTTATTGGAAAGAAAATAAAACAAATGTCTTTTCCTCTACCCAAGGGTCTTCAAACTTGGCAAGTTTAAGACTTGTGGACTTCCAGAATTCCCAGAATTCCTGAGCTAACATGACTGGAGGAGAAATTCTGGGAGTTGAAGTCAACAAGTCTTAAAGCTGTCAAGTTTGAAGACCCCTGCTCTACCCTAAATAAAATCTTAGAAAGGCTATCCAGCGAAATGGAGAAGATGGTTCTTTAATTTCTTCTTAACCATTTTAACATTTTCTATTGTTGTAGAATGAATTACATGAATTGCACACTCATCCCATTGCAATACATTAGCATTTTTTTTTCTCTTTGGCCTTCAGAATAAAAAAATAAATAAGAAAACATACATAACCTATTAATAATTTTTATGCTTGTGCACATCAGTGTTATTTACATAGGTAGCGATCAATATAACAAACTCCATTAATAATTTTTAATAACAACTGGCTTTTTTTTTTTTGTTAAGTATCTTGCTTATTCTGCCTCATGAACTAGCATTAGCCAATTTTGCACTCTGGCTTAGTATCACATTTCCCTAAGTGTGTTATTACCTTGTATTTATCTAAATTAATTTCTGTGCTCTCTTGACCCTTTTTATGACAAGTGTATAATCTATCAATCAAATGCCAGCTGGAGTTTTCCCACACATCATGTCAAATTTCTTTCTGCATTGCAGTGCCCATTGTATGAATGTATGAATGAGCATGTGGATTTGCCCTTACCTGGAAGCAAAGTGATAGTTGAATACTTATTAATCTCAATTCACATTGACTAAGAAGATCAAGTATAATTTGTTCTCTCTCAGATCTCCAAGTGTGAAATCAAGAGACAAAAAATAAATAAATAGTGTTTTATAGGCAGAAGGAAAGGAAGATGGATATTAATGAAATTGTTTTGTAAAACTGGCCTATAGAGTTCTCAAAATGGCTTACCAAACAACGGTAAAAATCTGAAAGCCATTTAAGCAATAATTGGTATGAATCCTAAAGAGACAGAGGTAGATGATGGATAGATAGATAGATAGATAGATAGATAGATAGATAATAGACAGAGATAAGTAGGTAGGTATGTAGATAGATAGATAGATAGATAGATAGATAGATAGATAGATAGATAGATAGATAGATAGATAGATAGATAATAGACAGAGATAAGTAGGTAGGTATGTAGATAGATAGATAGATAGATAGATAGATAGATAGATAGATAGATAGATAGATAGATAGATAGATAGATAGATAGATAGATAGATAATAGACAGAGATAAGTAGGTAGGTATGTAGATAGATAGATAGATAGATAGATAGATAGATAGATAGATAGATAGATAGATAGATAGATAGATAGATAGATAGATGGATGGATGGATGGATGGATAGATAGATAGATAGATATGAGAGAGAGAGAAATTTTAGATAGATCGTAGATAGATAATTGATAGACTAATAGGCAGATAGATAGATAGATGATAGACAAGTGATAGAAATAGAGAGGTGGTGATAGAGATAGATAAATGATAGATAGATCAATAGAAATGGAGGGGAGACAGAGGAAGGGAGGGAGAAAGAGAGAGAGAGAGATCTGCACTGGCATGAAGTTAGGTTCAAAGAGCAAACTTTGCCTTCTCCATTTTTTAAAGACTCCACAGTGAAAATACAACTCCTCTAAGGAGCTTTCCTAGGTCCTGAATATGCTGATTCAGTATTGTCAGTTTAATTATTTTTATAACTTTCTACTCTGGCATTATTACAGCTTGCTGTCATGACTCAAAGGAGATATTTTGCAACCTCATATTTAGGCAAGGTTGTGGAATATAATTTCTGACCTTCAACAATACAAGTGTGAGGTAAACTGTCTTTTTACTCCATGGACAAGCTCTAGATGGAAGAGACCCTGCCATACCAGAATGACCTTTTAAGAAGATAATGGCCACCAAATGGTGCTTAGCAAGACACAGCAGGTAACCTTGGCTGATCTCAAAAACCCCTAAGCAAGGTTTAGTACTGGTAGTACTTGGATAACAATACCATCACAAAATCACATAAAAAAAAAAAAAATCCCAGCAGAAAGCCAAAACAAATTCCACACTGTTGTCAAGAAATCTGCAGGGATGCATCACTGTAATAATCAGGAAATAAGTTTTAACACATAAACATGTCCACACATGAACAAATTTGGATATGAAATCTCAAGTTATACCCAAAGAGAAAGAGAGAATTGCCAGCTGGTTTCCATCCATCTGACATAACTTGGGAGTGGCCCAGAAGTCTCCAACTGTTGATATCTGATAGAAAACATCCATCTGGCAAGGCTGCGGAGTGCAGGGATGAATGACAAAGCAACAAGTTAATCCAGAACTAGCAGAACAATTGTAAGGCACAGAGAAAACTCCACAGGAAGCGACTAGACCCTGAAATCTGATACTTTTAAATTTCAACAAGTTTTGGAACAGTAAACTATTTCAGACAAACCCTGCTAGAAAATGGGCACATGTGAATGTCTCAGTTGGTTCTACACTTCACGAGCGCACTCTAATTTTCTCATTAATGCTTCTTTCTTCTCAGATAGCCCAATCCGAATCACGTTACATGTCTTTTCTATAATGCAAAACCTTAAGCAACTTGACATGTCCAGAGGAGTTCCTTCTTAAATTGCTATTTTCCTTTTTTTTTTCCCCTCCCAGCTTTATTTATAATTGCATTAAGGAAAAGATGTAGATTGTTTTGATATGATCTGCTGTTCAAAAAAAAAAAAAAAAGTTATCAAATCATTCTCTTCCAAGCAATGGCTAATTAAATCAACTGTCTGGTTTGTTTATTCAAGAAATCAGTACGGCGGGAGAAATCATTGTCTAGTTTTCTACGGCTGTTTTGCTGCTTACAACCCTTCAGCAATTCAGAAGCTTATCTTGTTTAGTTGACTTGTCAGTTTTTTGCAATGTGGAATCAATTCCAATAATATACCAGTAACACTTTAACAAGTATAAATAACAAGTAAGATCCATCCATCCATCCACCCCACCCACCCACCCTTTTTTTTTTTTGCCAAACCCATACTGTCAAAGGAATAGAAGATTAGAAGTATTTACAATCCTCCAAATGCTGCAATGCTACTTATATATTTTAAACAGCTGGTGAAACTGTGGGTAAAACTGTCCACAATATATTAATGAAACCCATTCAGAACAAATAGGAAAGGGAAAATAGAAAAATATTACAATACTTTAGAAAAAAAGGGGAGAATTCAAAAATATAGCAATAGCACCGAGACTTATATACTGCTTCATAGTGCTTTGCAACCCTCTCTAAATGGTTTGCAGAGTCAACATCAATCAATCAGAAATAGAGCTGGAAGGGACTTTGGGTGTCTAATCCAGTCCCCTGCTCAAGCAGGAGACCCTATACTTTGATATTTAGTATTTATTTGATTTGTCAATCACTTACAAGATACAGGTATAAGAATAAAGTTTTGAATACATGAGATAGATACTTGTAAGAAAAATAAAAAGAAACAATAGGACAGGGATGATAGGCATGTTGGTGCACTTATGCACGCCCCCTACAGACCTCTTAGGAAAGGGGTGAGGTCAATAGTAGAAAGTCTAAGGTTAAAGTTTTTGGGGTTTGGGGAAGAAACTACAGGGTCAGGCAGAGTATTCCAGGCATTGACCACTCTGTTGCTGAAGTTGTATTTCCTGCAGTCAAGTTTGGCGTGGTTAACCTTGAGTTTGTATCTATTGTGTGCTCTTGTACGGTTATGATTGAAGCTGAAGTATTCATTTGCAGGTAGGACATTGCAATGTATGATTTTATGTACTATATTTAGATCGGACCACAGGTGGCATAGTTCTAGATTTTCTAGGTCTAGAGTTTCAAATCTGGTGGCATAAGGTATTCTGCAATGAATAACATTTCATACAAGTGACTATCCAGTCTCTTCTTAAACATATTGCCCCCAACATTAATATATTGCTCCCAACAACCTGGCTCTCCATTTTACTGATCTCGGAAGGATATGTAAATATTAGATGAAGTTTGAATGACAACATGTATGGATATTCACATTTTTTTTTTCTTGAAAGTTATTGCTACTAAAATTAAGGGAGTAAATATACACTAATTAAGAGAGTAAATATAAACTATGCAATGTAAATGTAAAGGTTCCCCTCGCACATACATGCTAGTTGTTTCCAGCTCTAGGGGGCAGTGCTCATCTCCATTACAAAGCTGAAAAGTCAGTGCTGTTCAAAGACATCTCTGTGGTCATGTGGTTGACATGACTAAATGTCAAAGGTGCACCAAATGCTGTTACTTTCCCACCAAAGTGGTCCCTATTTTTCTACTTGCATTTTCACATGCTTTCAAATTGCTAGGTTGGCAGAAGCTGAGACAAGTAAAGGGAGCTCACTCCGTTACACGGTGCTAGGGATTCGAACCATGAAACTGCTGACCTTTCTGACCAACAAGATCAGCGTCCTTAGCACTGAGCTATTGGAAGTAATTTGAATGTTATCCTTATCCAAAGACACCTTCATTCTATTCAAACAGAAATAAATATAGCTATTAGTGATGACCCTTCTTTTTAAAAAAAAAAAAAATATATCAATTTCCTCTCTAGATAGCATGATGGCATTGGTTTCACCAATATTCTAAAATTGTATTTCTGCATCTGAGCAAGGTCCACATGTGTAACTTCAACATCATTTCTGATTATTCTAGGAATTGAATGAAGGGTTGCCAAATTTGTGAGTGTTCCATCATTGAATATTTTTAAGAAGAGATTGGACAGTCATTTGACCAGAATGGTATAGGGTGTCCACTAAAGCAGGGAGTTGGATTAGAAGACCTCCAAGCTCCCTCCAACTCTGTATTCTGTATTCTACTCTAAGTAAAGACTACTTTGATTTTTATGAAATCCTAAAACAGGCACACCACTAGTGCATCAACTTCTCAAGCAAGTTCCAGCAAATTCAAACTTAAGGTGTGTGTGTGTGTGTGTGTGTGTGTGTGTGTGTGTGTGTGTGTTTCATTTAGCGTTCCACAATTTTGGTCCTAGAAGCATAAATAATTGATAGTTTATCTTTATTTCTTCAATTTATATCCTGCCTTTCTAGTTAACTGAGTAAGGAAGGCAACTAATAATAATTAAAATGCAGAACCTAAAAAGTAAACAAACTGAGAGAAATTTAAATTAATGCTATGTGTAATTGGATTACTAGCTCACACTTATTACCTTACAACATGGTTCTCCTAGTGCTAGTATGATATGCTTGTTTTGCATAAGGAATATAATTTATATAAACTTATGAACATTTTTTATTAAGGAAGTACTTGCGCCAATCAAACCAACATTAGAAGCACAACAAATGTAAGCTATAACAATTTCATATTTGTTTATTAAGGGAATTACTGGCCTCAGATGTGTGAAGAAGTTAACACAAACTTTCCACTTCCTTTATATTGCAGCTGTAGTTCTCAAATGAGTGAAATGATGATGATAGGATCTTGGACTCTTAGCAGAGAACCAATTAAATATGAGCCAACTGTGTACATTGGCAGCCACAAAAGCCAATGAAATCCTAAATTGCATTAACAGAGGGCTTCAATCAAGATCACCTGAGGTACTAATACCATTCTATAAAGCCTTAGTAAGAACACACTTAGAATACTGCATCTGGTTTTGATCACCATGCTATAAAAGGGATATTGAGACACTAGAAAGAATGCAGAGTGAAGAGCAACAAAGAGGATTAGGGGACTGGAGGGTAAAACACATTATGAAGAATGGTTACAGGAACTGAGCATGGCTAGTGAAGAGAAGGACCAAAGGACACCTGATAGCAGTATTCCAATAATTGAGGGTCTGCCATAGAGAGGAGGAGGTCAACCTGTTTTCCAAGGCACCCAAAGGCCAGATAAGGAATAATGGATGGAAACTGATCAAGGAGAGATTTAAGAAATTTTCTGACAGTGTGAACAATAACTGAACAATGGAACAGAAGTTGCCTTCAGAAGTTGTGAGAGCTTCATCACTAGAGGCTTTCAAGAAGAAACTGGACTGCCATCTGTCAGAAATGGTATAGGGTCTCCTACTTGGGCATTGGGTTGGGCTAGATGAACTGCAAAGTTCCTTCCAACTCTGTTAATCTGTTAAATAAATGAAGCTTTTAAGAGAGATAATGGTAGGATCAGCTGAGAGTTTGGAATCCCGTAGGAAACCAACTTAGTTCCA